>JZKD02S2323265.1:227837-241416 GCA_000966675.3 Picea glauca | reverse complement strand
TTTTAATTACAACATGTTTAATTAATATTTATATTAATTAAACATATTATTTTAATTGTTATTTTAAGTAATACTTTTAGTACACTAACCTAGCCTAAAAGTATAAATAGATATCCTACCTCTATCTTTATTACACACTCACATGTTCTCTTCTAAAGTAGGCGGATCTCCTTTTTGAAGTTGTGACTCCTTTCTAATAGTGGTTGAGGTTTCCTGTGGTGATTTGGCCCTCATATAATCTTATGTTCAACCTAGTTTTTGGCCCCAGAATTATTGTTGTCTACTTCTGCTTTGAGAATGATTCAAGGGTTATAGCAAATCTACTTTATGGTGTGGTTACCTATGACTAAAGCTTCCACCACCTCTTTTCTAGTACATATATGAACCGTTATTTGTGTCTTGGTCTCTCTCTAAGTGTAGATATTGTTCTACAGTGGGTCGTGGCTTCTCTAACACAGGGTTGACCCCTTCCATGGCCTCTCAAGCTCATAATTGTCTCTTCTCTTTGAGTCGTGGTCTGTCTAAGTCACTTGTAACCTCTGTTTTGTGTGAGGGTTTGGGTTCTTGGTTTCTTTTTTGGTTGTGAGTGTTTTATCAAAGAATTTATGTGTGATGCTTTAAGTGTTATCCTCTTCCTTGGTGTCTAGCAAATCCATTCATCTTTTGGCAAGAGATCTAACCTACATGGTAGATCTATGAACCTGAAATTTTTTCTGAGCATAACTAAAATTGGAATTACATCTCTTATGCATGGCATGCACTCCTTTAGTGATATGAGTTAACTCTTCAAGGTAATATCCACTATTTAGATCTGTATGTTATGTTTTAAATTCTAAAAGTTATTATTGATTAGATATGCTTTCTGAAACCTAGCTTAGATCTATTTTCAGATCCAATGTTTCGATCTGTTACTTTGGATCTATATTATATATATTACATAGATTTGTTCTTGAGTTAATTTGCACTAGATCCAGTGATTAATATGTCTGTATCAGAACTAGTTTTTGTTTTGATAATCTAATGTTTTTGCTAACTAGGAAATAGAACACTGGTTGAGTTTAATTCAGATTTGTGTTTTGTGTGTACTTGAAATTGGTTATTCTTCCTAAGTTCAATATCTATGACTGTGTTCTAGTCACCCTTCTAACTGAAATTTATAGAAAAACATTTATGTCCTGCATTACTTCTCAATTTCTAACATGGGAGAATAGGGAGATGTCCCAAATATAGATTGTACTATCGTGGATAGAGGAATCTCACTGATACACTATGCATAGGAAAAGATAGAAGATGCTCCATGATACACAATTTATTGGCGTGCCAGAGTGATCTTCAAACAATTCTCAAAATGGTCAAGTCTAGAGGGTAAGAAGAGAATCTTGGGCTTTATCACTTGCTTTAAACAATTTAAAATTTTTTCCAGTAGAAAATGTAATAGGGAGGCCCGATCTATTATCTTTGAGTGATGGTGTTTTGAAGTGAAGAGAAGAAATTAAGGAAGGTGTTGTGCTAGCACAACAACAGGTACAGAGAGAGGAAAATAGGGAAGGAAGGGGAGAGATAGGGGAGGGAGAGAATGAAAGAAATTGCATCACAAAGAGGTTAGAGGATTTAAGATTAGGAATGGGAGCACACACATTTTATCTTCTTAACCATTTTTAAAATACATTATATTCCTCAATATAAGAGGTTGAGATCAATAATAAATAAATAAATATATGTTTCTTTGATAATTTTAAGACCTTTGTAGCCCACACTAACTCAAGAGGATATATTGGCTTGCATAATTTAAAAAATATATAAAATTAATATGATAAATTTTGGAAAACTACATTGCATTAGAACAATGGGTTCTCTACAATTTAATTATTTTTTAAGGAAACTCCATTATTAAGGTACTCAACACCATATTCAAATTCATTGTAAAAGTATCTTGAATAATCCATCCAAGTTAAAAATATATATATATGCATGTTTGCATTGCCACTAACACATCATGAGAGACTATCATTAGCTTGCACACAATGATTTGCCAATATGTATGTGAATTTAGCGATAACTACCCTATAACACATCTTCACAATACTTCTCCATTTAAAAAAATACTAAATAATTTTACAAACTATGTAAATTTATATAATTTAAAAAAAAATAAAAAATGGAATAAAAGATATCTAAAAATGAGATCTCCTTTATCTAAAATGTTGAGTTCCATTGATTCCAACATCATTCCTTTTACTAATCAAGTTTGGGCCAAATTAGTAAGAAAACACATTGATGACTATAGAAAATAAATGCAAATCCATGCCAAGGGTTAAGGAAAACTTATGGAGGAGCATCGTCAACGTCAAGCGAGCGTGGGGCAAGCGCCAACACATTTTGAGCACATGATAAATTGTTTAAAAACTTTTGAAGATTGGATGTGCCAAACTTAAATATGATTGTTAAGGAGAGGCCTACTATTATATTGTAAAGGACCTTGAGAAATCCACTCTCATCCATAGTAGGTAGAAAGCATTTATGTTAGTAGGTAGCTTTGAATTATCAGAGTTGACAGTTTTAGGAGTGGAGGTAAAACGGATATAGACACCCTCATTGTGTATTGTAACATAGAAGGAGGATGCCAATTGAGAGAAAAGTGAAGAACATTTCCAAGAAAGAGAAGAGAGAATACAGAGTTGAAACAGAGAAACTATGTTTGAGAAAACACCCATGTATAGAGGTTTGAGTTAATAGAAGAAGTCTTTAATTCAGATTCATGGCGTTGTGTTTGTTTCTTGTATGCGTATGCTGAATGGTATGTTCATGGTTTTAATCTTCCTGTCATGCATTTTCTTTTATGATATGTATGAGTGATTTCTTGATTAAATGTTTGAAATCTAAGAGGAAAGGGTAAATGGAAATGAGTTTCAATTGTTTCTCTGTCTGAGTAAGGATTCCTGCAAGGAGTGTAGTTGGATAGTCTGCAAGGTGTGCGTTGACAAAGGATTTAGAGATTTGTCTCTGGAATTCTCAGACATGATATCTTTTGTTCTCATTTCCTATGAAGGAAAATATTTGACACAGAAGTCGTGCAAGGTGTGCACAGACCAAGCTTAAATCCAGGGTTTGAAACCTGAGAAGCTATTGAAGGACTGTCGTTGCAGGGAGTGCGCAGAGTCGAATGTGTTCAATATTGGAGTGTTTGAAGGTTTCCGCAAGGAATGCGTGCAGGAGGTTCATGAAAGGCTAGAAGTCATGGAAGACCTCCGAAGGATTCGAATCCACTAAATCGTCGAAGGGAAGAGATGAACGAACAAAATACTATGTAGAGGATCAGCGAAAGTCCCGCCAGTCATCTGATCTGATAGAGAAGCAAGGAGGTTACGGCTACTACCAGAGTTTTAAGATCAGGAGATTGTGAGCCGTTGGATTTTCACCTAGATACTCGTTAGTCATCTGACCTGACAGGAGTTGCATGGGATTTAAACCCTCTCAAGCTGAGCGAAGGTCCCGAAAGGTATCAAGATATCGAGGTGTTAGAGTTTGGAATATCGGAAGTCCTGTGGACAAGAGATCAGTAAATCCACAGTGAAAACCCCAAAATAAGTCAGAACTACCCATCTGTTGGGACACGCGACAGGGATCCAGAGCCATCAGTATCTCGAAAGTCTAGATACCAAGAGTTCGAGACCTTTTGAGTCCCAAAATAGTGAAAGGATCATAGTCGTTGATTTAAGGAAGGACGTGTGTCACGTGATCATCCAATTTGCAGATTCAAGCATCAGGACTCACATAAGTGAGCGGTTTGATTTTGCATTTGGCAAAGTATGAGGTTTGATCTGAACTATCCATCCATTTGGGACGCGTGTTGGAAATCCGAGAAGTCAGGGTTCGACGTTTCATGAATCCTGAAGACAGGAAACACTTACATTTCGGAACTGCGAAGTCCGAAATCCTGATAAGGAGGAAAGATCTGTTATGGGGCCCAGCTGACGTCATCTCGTCATAACGGAAGGTTAGGAATCGAAATTTTGGGAGTCTCATGGGAAAGAACCCAAAGGCATTTTTTTTCCCAAAATTGTGAAGTGACGAGGACAGTCCATCTTTGAGGATGCGTGGCAATAATCTCGACTTCCGAGGAAAGTCCCGAAAAGGAAGTCATATCGGGAGATCGGAATTCGAGAGATCGAAAGAATCGAGGACAAATGCATTTCGGCATTTGAAACCCTGAAGTCCCAAGGTAGATCTGGAGCCGTTGTTTTAGTAAACGATCACGGTCATTGATTGTGTTTACGTCAAAAAGGGGTCCCTAGTTAAATCATATCAGGATTCAGAGAATCGAGGGATCCTGAGGACAAGAGGTCCAATACATTTTCACATCCGAAGACCCGAAATCCTGGAGGGAGATAGGACTACGGTCATATAAAATGGAGGTCGTATGGACCCAAAAGTCTAGCCCAGGGGACTAGCGGAAGTTGAAGCAACTCAGGATATCAGAGATTGGGAAATCAGGAAGGAAAATATTTGCAACATCATGGATTGTGAAACCCCGAAGACCAAAATTTTATTTTTTTGTTGCGAGCGGAAAAGCGATCGGGCCTAAAGGCTGTAAGGAGAAGAAAATCCATGTGGGTTGATTTTATTAGAGATTTCGAGGAGGGATCAAAGAGCTGCTTTGGCTCGAAGGTGGAATTAGAATGATCCTTAAGACTGGGAGGTCAACGCAGAGGCCTTTGCCGAGGCAAAGGGTGCGTCTGCGTCAAAAACAATGGGGAAAAGAGCCACAATTTTATTTTCTATTTATAGAAAAAAAATGCACAACTAGTTTTAACACATGTATGTTCTTTTAATATATAAAATTTATGTGGATATATTGTTTCCATGGGACAATTAACTACATGTAGCCTCAATAAGTTCCAAATACATTTAAAAATAAATGTATTCATGGTGTGCACACATTCCTAAAATTAACAACAAGCATGTATTGCTATTGCAATGAATTTGGAAACGAACTTGGTGAGCACACCAAAAACTAGAAAAATAATAATTGTGAATAACTATGTGATATTAAAAATATAAAATGTGTATTACATTGACTATTTTATGTAGGTATGACATTTTCACTACACAGTGACATAAATTTATGTTTATAAATGTGCTACAAGCATAAGTTATTTGACATAGTTCGGGTTGGAGAGCCAAAGATGATATATACCGTGGGATCCCATAAAGAATGGGTGATTTTCATCAGGTCCTATAATTATGGGATACGAATAGAATAATACTTCCACCAAACTTATACGAGCTAGCCTATACTTGTATGTATTACTTGGGGTGAAATATACATGAAAATAATTGGGGCTATGAAGCCTTATGAATGCCAAAAGTTGAGTGGATCCTTGTAGCAGTGTTGCAACTTTCAATACCTGCTATAACCACACACGTGATGAGTTACCATACCATACCATGAGGCATATGTTGAATACTATAATAATAGGGACATGTACCACTAGAAGAGGGTAACTAGGGGCTATGAATGATGAGACATTTGATCGACTATTCAAACACCAAGAGGTGGATCACTAGGAATTTGGAATGATATCATTTAGAAAACACGAGAGGGATAAAAATGGGCTATGAATGATGGAATATTGGATAGATCATCCGAGCACTAGGAGGGGGATATCAAGGTTATGGAACATGTTGATGTTCGTAGTTTCATACATTTACCTCCACACAGTTATAAGTGTTTAGGCACATGAAATTCATCCAAACCCTTGTACCTTGATAGTTTACTTTATTTAAAGGAATTATTAAATTAAAGTTATTTGATTAATTAGTTTAGTTTAATAAATTAAATTCTAAATTTATTAGCATTAGTGAATTACATCTTAGCCATTTATCTCAAGTGAGGTGAGATGTAATCTCAGTTGTCAATCTCTTTGGAGATTAGGGTAACTCCATATCTCAATAATATAAAAGAAATGATAGGGTAAAGGAGAAAAGTAGGTTGTTTTCACACAAAGACACTACAAGGAAAATACCCTATAAAGAAGGTTTTCGCAGATGCCCCTATTAAAATAGCCCAAAAAATTGTTTATAGCGGAGGTGAGCAGAACAAGGTTTTTGAGAATGTTTTTTTACGGTGCATTTATAAATATATAATGCACTGGTGTGTTTTATACAACTGATGCATCGATTCCTGAAAAACTAATGCACCATAGTAGGGTTATTTCAAACAAAATAGAATACTTCAGTGTGCTACAAAAATAATGACGCACTGGGCTGCACAATTTCTCTAAAAAATTGCACACCGTGGAAGTTTTATTTTTAAATATTTTATATACGATAGTGCACTACTTAAACAATTGCACTGGTGCATATATTTGATCCCAAAAAATGGTGCACCATGGTAATGTGTTTGAAAAAATACTCCAGTGCACTACGTAAATAACAATGCACTTGTGCAGATAGTTATTTAGCACACCGTAAAAGGGTTAAATTAAAAAAAAATTATTGCCCATATTCTTAATCATGTAGAGACATCAGCAGAGAGAGAAGCATCAGGAGTATAGGGTTGACGTATATAATGTTGTACGAGATTGGGAGGCGAGGAAGTGGGAGAGGGATTTGTTTCCTAGGCATTTTTATGATTTTTTTTGTCTTCATTTTAGCTGTAAAGAATTGAGTCTAAAGTATAGGCATTTCAATTGTAAATACTTGAGTCTAAAGTATGGGTACTCTCTCAAAATTCTAATCTATAATAATTTGAAGCATGTTGTAGAATTAAGTATTTGGTGAACTCCCAACTAACGGGTTGTCTAGAGGAAAATTCTAATCTATATTAGTTTCTAATTCACAATTATGTGTGATTATGATGAAAATTTGAGTTCTTATGACCATGATGTCCATGATGGGAATCTTTCTCCATGGGTACCTACTACTATTTGAATCTCTCTTCCCATATCGCCATCATGATCGTCAATGATTATAACCTTGTGTGATCTGACTATCAATGATCATAACCAACTTGCATGATCGTCAATGATCATAAATTTCATGATCTCATCGTCAATTATCATAAATTGTGCGATATCATCGTCAATGATCATAAACTGTGTTATCTCATTGTCAATGATCATAACCTGCATGATCTCACAATCAATGATCATAACCTACATGATCTCGTCGTCAATGATCATAACCTTAATCTCACCGTCAATTATCATAACCATCTCTCAAAATCCTAAACTATAATCATTTCCCATTTGAAATATAGTTAGGAGTTCACCAAATCCTTGATTCTACAACATACTCGGTCTAGAAAAATTATAATCTATATTACTAGAAAATAAAAAATTTGATAACTTTAAAAGCACAATGACACGTATATTTAAAAGACATTGTACCAGTGTGTCTATAACACATCAAAGCATCGAGGTGTTGCATCAATAACAACACCATCACATGATTAAATAAAACAAATACACACCATCATAGGATTATTTCAAAAAATATACTCTGGTGTGTTTCATGGTATACTGACGCACAGGTCAACATACATGCTCTTTTGGGATGCACCATGATAGGTTTAGTTTTAAAAAAATATCATTTTTTGTGCTTGTTAAAACCAGATGCATTGACACCGCTAACACTAGAGCGCACTATGAGATGGTTAAATAAAACAATTTACTCACCATTGTAGGATTATTTCAAAAAACATATGTCGGTGTGATCCATAGTATACTAATGCACCCAGGGGAAACATTGCTCCAAAGGAAGCACCGTGTTATGGTTATTTGTTTTTAAACAATCGGTGCCCTATGTAACACCATACGCACTGGTGCGTTGGACAATATATACATCGGTGCACTCGATAGTAACCAGACACATGGTGTGCACCGTGTTTGGGTTATTTGTAAAAACTATTATCTGGTATGCTACAAAAATATTGTAGCACCAACGCACCGTGTTTGGGTTATTTGTAAAAAATAGTATCTAGTGTGCTACGTAAATATTGTAGCACCAGTGCATTCAGTCATTGAGTGCATCGGAAAAAGGTTTAATAAAAAATATAAAATTCATTATTTCCATTTTCATTGTTGTAGAGCTCAAAAGCATCAGTGCCACATTTTCCTCTCTAAAGCTCCCTATTATTGGTGATTCCCTTTCTTTCCTTCCTTCCGTGTAGTGTTGTGTGCATGGATTTTGAAATTTTCCAAATGGTCTGTTGACACCAAAAAAGCGTAACATGGATCTCTTCCTGCAAATAGGATGCAATTCCTTATTATTTATATATATTTAATAATATACTAGATAGGTAGGACCCCGTATGTGAATACTGGTGAAGGATGCCTCATATTTTTATGAGATCATGTCTATTTTTGAAAAATGTCTATATAGTTTTAAAAATTCGAAACCACTTTCCAAGCGAAATGGGGAAATGATAGGCCTATTGGCAATTTAATTCAAAGGGAGAATATGTTGTTTTAATGAGCATCTTGAATTATTTTTTTGCACATATATTTTGACTAGTTGATTTAAACTCCAAGCGTGGGATACATTTGGTTATGGCATATTGCACTTATGAATTCTTGTTATTATCATTGACATTGGTAAATTTTGAAGGGTGGAAATCAATCCCTAGAAATTAACGTGGGACATGAGATATACTTTGTGCTAACTATTAAGCGTACACATAAAACTTAAAACTTTATGAAAGGTGGAAAATTCGACTTTGTATTTGGTAACTATAGTGGATTATGCACTGGAGGTTTTGGTGTGCTTGTACTAGGCTATGGTTGATAGAGTTAATGTAAGATACGACTTGGAATTACTGCACATCTCTCTAACCCTACCTTGAGGTCTCCATCCTTTCTTGGTTCACATTTGGTTGATTTCTTTGGTTGGTGCTACCTCCAGTTTGCTCGGCATTGGAAGAAATAGTCGTGTTTTTGGTTTTCCTGGCACTCTCCATATAGGTATGAAATATCTTATTGATCCATCCACGAAATATAGCTCTACTCAGAATTAATCATAATGTTGGATCTTTCATTTGCTTATAGACTGTGTTTTTCCGATGTTTAATACATGTGGGTATCGACTTTGTAATGGCACTTAAAGTGGAGGCTCTCCCTGTTAGTATTTAAGTGTTTTAAGTTGATGATAGTGTTTAGACTCCTTTCTATTTGGATTGTGTGATTGCTTATGTCCAGAATGAATACTACTATGTTTCTATGCCTGTTAGAAAATAATTATGGAGAAATTTGTTTCGATTTCACTCATCTCTAGTCATCAACATTTGAGGGTTTCACTCTGAGATAAAAGAATGGTTGTTTTCTTAATGGAATTACACAGTCTTGGAATATTTGTAGCTCCTTCAAATTGTCTATCAATTTTTTGTATATGAATGAATATATTTTATTACGACTACCATGAGAGGTCTGTGGAAAGTTTGTGTTAAATATGGTTAAATGTTTTTTTTGGTACAAACACTTTGTGAAGATTTCACCTTTGCATTCACCGAAACCTTGATTCTTCTATTAATGTATGGGAATGGTGAGTTTCGAGCTCTAGTCTTGATGAATGTTGTATGTGATTAACCCGATAGTGGGAATTTTTTTTATTTTCATGAAATCTTGGTTCGTTGGTTGATTATCCATGGGGGTTTTGGTCAATTTTGAAAATTATATAACGATAAAATAAAAGAGTTTAACTTTCCCATCATTATGACTACATGTGATGCAACACAAAATATATATATTTTTAAAGCAAGACGACAACAATGACAACAATTAAACAACGAAAATTGACAACAAAGACAATGCACGCAGATCAGACAATAGTAAACAACGAATTAGACACTATCACATCATGCAAGTGGACCAAACATGCGATAATTAATAGACAGATAAAAACAACTACCCACCTAACACAAGCAAGACAACTCCTACAAGCTAAAGAAAAACATCAAACCCCAACACAACGACTTTGACAAAAAATAACTAGAAACCTCTACGATGCATAAACCAATGCATTGAGGCGTTATAGAATCAAGTACCAACATCAATTACAATGAACAATGCCCACATAGGGAAGCACAGACTCTGGCCAGGTTATCCTTCCCCTCTATCCATCAGGGCACACATTGATCCCCTCATCAGGAATCATGTCATCACTAGGCGATAGGCATGACATTAACCATAGCGCAACACTACCTATCTAGGCCAATAACCCAAGAAAATCCAACATGCTAGGGTACCAAACTAACTATCAGAATACAAGAATATTATATCCAAACACCCAAGCAACAAGTCGATAAGACGCAAAGGAAAACTGGCTACTATACAAGCATACATCACATTAAATTCCCGGTGCAACAAATTGTAACATACATCATTTAAGGGATGTGATTAGTCTTCTATGAATTATTCCCTTTTAGTATCAACAATGAATTCACTAGTTAACATTAATGTTGCAGTCCGTTAATGTTCGCTGTCAACAATTAAACATTGTCTATTCACATAAGTGAACTACTTAACAAAAGTGAACTATTTTGGACATTAATATCTGAACTATTCAACATAATATAAATGAATTGCGTTGTCTATTAAATATTCGACATTGTTGTCTAATAAATCATTATAGCATTGTTGTTTATATTATTGTGGTCTCTAGATAATTCAATTGATAAACTATTATTGATTATAATGATATCGTTCGGTCAATAACCATAACTATTTGATAAATAATATCATTGTGTAATAACATTTTGCTGTCAACAAAATTAAAAACGCTATCCATGATGATGCTATCAACAATATTTAAAACGCTATCAACAATATTTAAAATGCTATCAACAATATTTAAAATGTTATTTAAAATGTTGCCAACAATATTTAAAATGCTATCAACAATATTTAAAATGCTATAAACAATATCTAAAACGCTACACTATTTAAAACGCTATCAACAATACTTAAAATTCTATCAACAATATTTAAAACATTATTTAAAATGCTATCACAATATTTAAAATGTTATCAACAATATTTAAAATGCTATCAACCATATCTAAAATGCGAGGCTATTTAAAAATCTATCAACAATATTTAAGATGTTATCAACAATATTTAAAATGCTATCAATAATATCTAAAATTCACAGTAACACACAACCACCTACATGCAGCAACTACACACACAATTATCATTAAATTTGTTGTCAACATCTATGTACAACAACCACTACAACACAGTAGACTGTTGTCCCACAAAATTTATGAGAAATCACTACCTAACAATACGTGGTTGTCTAGTTGGGATATCATTGTCTATATAAAAGGAAATCACTACCCATTCATGCACGTTTGTCATACCTATTATAAAATTTGTTGTCATACATATTATAAGATTGTTGTCAAAATATTTACTATAAACATATTAAATAAAAATGTTGTCAATAAAAAGTTTTTTATCAATCAAAAGGGGGATTCGTTTCCCTTAAACGTTGTCTTTAAATCAAGGGGATTCACTACCATTAATAACGTAGGTATCAAAAATGAAATTCCCGAGTAAGTATATTGTCCATTCAATAAATTAAAATCAATGTGTAAATTACGTTTAAAAGCGAAAATTGAAACTCTACAAAATTTGATCTCTGCCCAACAAAATTGCAGTGAAAAATACGTTTAAAGGTGAGTTTAAAACTATAAGAAAATATGATATTTTCCCAAAAACATTGCAGAGATAAGTTCTATGATAAAACTACGGATAAATCTCTTGACTAACCTATTGATATCGCCATCTAACAACCATTTCAATGTCTATTAAAAAGTATTCACAAATGTAACAGGAATAATGCAACCATGAATTGTCATAATGAAAATATAAAGGGATTCACAAATAAAAAGGAATAAAGGGATTCACAAATGTAAAGGGGTTTGCAATAAAAGGAATAATGTAAATATAAATAGAGAAAGAAAGAAACGATGAATTATCATTGTAGAAGGACCAAATATGTCAACCAGTAAGATGCTCAACAAACCTGCTAACCTGATGTAATAATACAGATTAACAATTAAATTCTATTGGTTTAACAATTAAAAAGGAATCATTGTCTAACATCAAAGTGGTAAATCACAATGCTAATCATTCATAAAGAAAGCGCAAATTTAATCATTCACAAGGAAAGTGCAGAAGTAATCAATCACAAGAAAACGCAAAAGTAATCAATCACAGGAAAACGTAGAAGTAATAAATCATAGGAAAACATAGAAGTAATCAATGATAGGAAACCACAGAGATTTATCAGAGTTTAACAATTAAAAATGCAGAGTGTAATAGGAGTTTTAATCAATCAAGACGTAGATATAAGTAAGGGATAGATAGTTGGGCGAAAAATTTATCCTTCACTTACTATCCATCCATAGGAAAGAAGGGCATTTGAATCTATAGGTCTTTAAACACTGAAGTGACGACCGTCGATTCAGCTCCTAGCCGACTTCTCAGGAATGGACTAATAGCTAAAGGGATAAGGGACAAAACATGAAAACACAAATTTCTTCATAATAATAAATAAAACACACACAGAGAATTCATTGCAATAAGAGGTTGGGTTCTCCATAGGAAATCGATTCAGAATACAATGAGCAAGGGGATTACAAATACCATAGGAAAGAAGGTGCAATAAATCTCATGGCAATGAAATATTCAACCGAGAAAAGAAAAACAACATATGTAAATTAAATTTCATTGCAAGTAACAACTTTAACATGCCTACCTTAGCCAAACATGAATTCTTTGAAGTTGTTGTTCCACATGCACTCCATCCATCTCCCTCTTTCCAACCAATGTGATCTCTCTGATACCTCCCAACCAACGCTAGGGGTAGTATTCTTCCCTCTAAGCCCCCCAAGTTGCAAAGGGGCCACACACACAATACCAGATAACTGCTAGCACCCAGCTCACCTCGCAAGTTCGAGCTACCACTTGTTACCCGAGTTGGGTATCCCAACTCCCACAAGAGAATTTTAGTCAAGAAAACAATTTAGTATCATAACATTACATAAAAATATGAGATCCATACTCCTCCACCATGCCTTTTATAGTTTTTTTTTTTTTTTGGTAATTAGTCTCGCAAATTCTCATTAAATTCCTTTTTCATTTAATTAAATTCGAAAAACCTCCCCCATACACATGTCACCCATCCCTTAGTTGCACCAGATAATTAATTTTAGTAAATAATTAATTACTCCTATTTCCCTCACCCACCTACAAGCATTCCTAAAAACGCTCCTTGGTGTCTGAATATTCCCTTACAAATATTAAATGACCTACGCCTTACTTAATTCCTAGTTGAGTTCAGAAATAACAAGTTCCCAAGGTAATATTCCTTACGAAGTTAGACATTCAATTTTTTCTTTATGTTTCCCCTTTTCTTAAGGTTTCCCCTTTTTCTTTAAGTTTCCTATTTCTTTTAATTTTTCCTCGTTTTCCTTTTTAACTAAAAATCAATTTAGCAACTGTATATAAAACAACCATTTACCATTTAGTCCAACTTTACCGTTGAAAATGACCTAAAATAAATAGTTGTAAAT
>JZKD02S2323265.1:208027-219098 GCA_000966675.3 Picea glauca | reverse complement strand
TAGGATTTTTTATACTCATCCATGGTTGTTCAAACAAGCTGGTAGTCTTGAAGTTATTTCAATGCCATATAATGTTACTCCCTTATTGACTAGTATTTGAGGGTTTCAACATGTATATATAACATATCGACATCCTTAAAGGATCCTCCTCTCATGGGAAGGTCACCCCCTTTAATAATCTCTTTTGCTTAGGTAAACCCTCAACTTGGTCATCCTTTTACATTAAGAATTTTTCCTCCATGTGGCTTATGGATAAAGAAAAAATACCTCCAATATTGGATCTCCAAATATTATGGATCTTTCCTAAAGGATATAATGTATGATTGAGTACAAATGTTATAATTTTCTTCATTATAGAAATTCTCATTGTGGAGTTGACACTATGATAGCTCATGCCAAAGGACCCTAGTTCATTGACGATGTGGGACTCTTTATAAGGCCATGTACTCACATATGCGCACCTTGTGACATTTGTTCCCAATAACCACATCCTCCTCATTGACCTTTTTCTTACCTTTCTTAGTGGATGGAATACTAGAGACGTTTTTCTTACCTTTCTTAGTGGATGGAATACTAGAATGCTAAATATTTCCCTTTTTATTACCTTCATTATGAAAGAGCTAGTCATCCAAAGTAGGAATGCATACATTAGTGTTAATACTATACGATTATTACTTGTTGAAGTTCTTATATGACAATACAATCCAATTGAACCATTCCAAATTCTCTTGTAATAACAGATTGGGATGTCCATGTTCAAATTCCCCATCTCATAGATCTCTCCATCTGAAGTTCATTTATAAGAAAAAATTAAGAATGTATCTACCCATATGTGAAATGTTGGAATGTCATACTTTCCATGTCAAAATAGAGTCACAAGACAATTTTAATCCTCTCTAGATAAAATCATCCTAATACTAAGTTGTAAGAGTTGAAAGTACCTTCTCCATTTGTTCCCAAACTATTCGAATTAGTGAAAAAGAACCACCAATCATGAAATCACTTGAAGAAACATTCACATCATTGAGGGTGAAAAGTCTATTTATTTTGGATATAAATCTTCCTTTAACAATTATGTATTAGGTCAATCTTTTTGAAGGTTCATCAGCAATCATTGAACTCATTATCTGCTTTCCTGACATGCTTCCTCCATGCACAATTATATTAGTTTATATGAGGCCTTTGACATTTTTAGGAAAGGAAAAGATGCTCCATGGAACCAATATTGACAATGCATGGTCCACCTCATTCCATGGTTCAGGGGAGAAATCTAGGGAATGATTCCCTAAATTAATATTATTGATCTATTGTGCCACAATCAAGGCCTTACACCACAACACAGACCCTTTAAAGTGGACCTTTGCAATACAAGTGGACTATAGTCATGAACATAAGACCCATCCATGATGATCAAGAAGACATCATAATGTCACCCATATTCAACTTATTGGATGCAAAAGACTCCCTAGAGAGGACTCGTGTCATGGTTTTTAGGTTTTGTCGATGGTGGTTCATGAGCTCGAGAAGGTTAGTTAGGGATTTAGGCCATTATTTCCAACTTGACATGTTTATGCCTCTACATTCATTTTCAATGTACAAAACCTAATCATGATGCCTATATCCTTCTTAAAGGACAATTAAGTTATGTTATGTTGGTTTGAGGACTTGTTCAAGGATCTTGATGATAACTTGTTCACCCATCCATGGTCTTGTGTGGTGATCTGAGGAATTGTTGATGGTCCTTGAGCTAGATATGGAATAGAAATTGCATTGATTTCATCTTATGAGTTTTTTTGTGGTTCTATATAAGTAATTTAGGACCTAAATGTCATATTCTAGGGACCAATAGTCATGCACAAGGATAAAAATTAGTCACAAAACATGCCCTATATAGAAGGTCAATATCCTTAGAGTGGCATATGGGTTCCATTAAAATGTTTTTTTCATTACAGGTGGGTCTCATACCAAGGTTCGAGAGAGAAATCTAGGGAATTATTCACTAATTAATTAATATTATTGATCTAATGTGCCACAATATAGGAGTTTTTTCATAGTAAGGATGGGTCTCAGAGCCTTGACCATATTCAAGGGAGAAAAACAAGGGGCTTACACCATAAATGGATATCTAAGACTTATTAGTCATGAACATGAACTCAAACCATAAAAAAGACACTTTAGAGGTAACTTTTTGCCTCTAAGAAGAATGTGGGTACTATTATAGGTTCTTATGCATAGGGGATGGGTGACTTAAGGCAATTTATATGGTCAAGTGGGGGAAATAAATCATGCACATCAACCATATATTTTATATATATATATATATATATATATATATATATATATATATTATATAAATTAAATTTAAAAAAATACTAATAAAACATTAAATATATATATCTTAATTAAATTAAAAACAAAAATAATAAACACTAGAAAAACAAAAAAAAAAAACAAAAAAAAAGCCACCACATTAAATTTAAACAAATGTGAAAGACATTGGAAACATGAATGTGGACCCGACCTCGTACATGATTCGAAAATTTGAAAGACTCAAAGGAGGGAGGGGTTGGAGAGGAGCTTTATTCCAATGAATTTTTCGTTCTCTACCCACTATAGCTGCTGATCAAAACCCTCGTGACATGTGGAGAGAGAGATCGATACTGAGGTGAGGAGAGAGAAACCTCATGACCTATGGAGACCGAGACCGAGACTGGGGGCCACTCGAGACTAAGACTGATAGTTTTGCATGAGACTGTCGAGGGAAAGGAGGGAATCGAGGGCTATCCGAGACTGATACCGAGACTTACGCGTGAGACTGTCAAGGGAAAGGAGGTAAATAATGGTATGTTCTTTAAACTACCCTAACATTTCTTTAAATGATACCTAGCATTTTTCATTGATTCGATCCAGGTGACAACAACAATTCAATCCGGGTGACAACAACAACATTTTTTCATTTTTTCATTATTTCATTGATTCGATGCTATGTTATGTTCATAAATCCTTCTTCTTGGGAGGCAACAACAATTCCTCTTTTCTATCCTAGCAAGTATTTATCTATAGAGTCCTTTAGGTCAACTGTACAAGCCCTAATTTGGCTTACATGGACCACTATATGGTAATACTTTAGAGTCTCTAGAAGTCTCTTCTGAAAACTTTGTTGCTTGGTCCAAAACCTCCATTAGAACTTTAATCCTTTGTACTAATGATTGAAACTTCATGGGGGTGGCTTGCACTGATCATGGTTAAGCTATAGAAGTACTTTGTTACCAACTTGAAATTCCAATGATTGGCATTCCTTGTTTTCCCAAGTCTTCATTCGCTCGGCTACCTCCACCAAATGAACTATGGCATGGTCAATTGAGCATTATCGTTACTTAAGGAACTTAATTCATAATGGGCATAGACCATGATATCTAACTAACACCGCATGTGGCATAAGTGGTTTTTTTCTAGTTACCAACTCAAATGGACTATCCTAAGTTGTAAAACTCTTTTGTGCATTGTAAAAAAATTGAGCCACACCCAAAAATCACAATCAATCCATTGATCATTGCACATGGAATGCCACAAAAATTCCTCCAACATGTCATCTATCCTCTCAGTTTGTCCATATTTTTCAAGATGATAATGCTTTTGTTGCATCATCAAAATATTCTATGTATTATTAAAAAATTGAGTCACATCCGATACTCTTGACCAATCCATTGATCAGTATACACAAAGTGCCATAGATATTCCTTGAACAAGACATTTTTACTTTCAATTTGTTTGTATGTTTGAGAGGGGTCAATGTTGATCATCATAGTTTTGGTTCTATTCAACTTGAAGAGATCTATCAAAAACAAGTCAGCAAATCTTGTGTCTCTATCCAACACAATGTTTAATAGAAAGCCCAATATTTCACAATATGCTTGTAAAACAATGCAACAATTGTTTTCCTTAGACAAGGAGATTTCATTGGTGTTAAGGATTCATATTTTTATAACCTTTCAACCACCATTATCACTCCATTATGACTTCCTTCTTTTGGACGTTGTGGGATAAAATCCATAAATACACTAACCATGACCACCTCAGGATAGAAAGGTGTTGATGTGCACTTGTTGATAACTTCAACTCTACTATTTATTATTGGAAAAAGAGGCAAGTGTGCATGTATTATTCCACATATTGGTGCACTGCACTTCAATAGAACCCTCATTCAAACAAATCGAAGGTTTGATTTTTTCTTAGATATCCAATGCACAAAGGGTTGTAGCATTCTTTAATGAGTTAATTCTTCACTTTTCCCCATCATGGTATATATATCCTTCCATTAGTGAAGAAAAACAAGTCCTTCAATGATGTAACGACCCTCCTCGTTACGACAACAACTCTTTAACAGGTGCAAATTTTCTTTTTTTTTGTTTGAGATGTGTGCGTGCGTGAAAAAGGGACATACATGCTTGAATCTAGGACACCACCAGACGACCGACAAGATGCAACCACGATGATCACAACCAGAAGGCTTAAGGCGCACAATAGGCGACTACAAGCAATAAACGACCATAGACATAAGGCGCACAACAATAACTGCAAGCATAAACAATCACTAGGTTATGCATGGTACAAACACAAGGAAAAATCCATAGTAGGGGATTGTACTATTTCTGCACAGGAAAGCAGGGAGTTTAATCTTAGTTCTCTCCTCTGGAGAGAAAGAAGGTCAGATAGGCTCCTGGCCGACTGCTCAGGCAGAAACTAGTAATCTTCATCCGGTGTGTCGTAAGAGTGGAAACCCTGCCTTTAAAGGGCCCAAGACTCTTGATACGGCACTGGATTATTTACACAAGAATGTCTCACAAACACCGCCTTATATATTGAGTCTACAAGGGGTGTCTACCTCCTTCCCTACGCAAGCAGACCAAGCAATGAAAATATTACAACAAAGTACAATAAGGGTTAAGAAACGACAATCCTCATAGGAAAGCGTAAGCTAGATACCACCTCATCAACTACCCAACCAGTAAACCTGGATATAGATCCCTTTCTAAGATCTAAATGGACGCCAAATACCGATCACTGAACCGTTCTAAGTTTATGAAGTTTTACGTCCTAAAGGCGGGTCATAAATCAATTTGTCGATTACAGCTTTATGCTAGTATTGAAATCAATTGAAAAGTCAATTAATCAACATGTAAATATTAATTTAGCATTTATAATCGGTCTACATTAAGGGTTGAACAATTTAAAAGCAAGATACCAGGTCATGATTACTTAAACAACCCACCTTTAATACATGCATAAAAAGAATAAATCCCTTATCTAGATAAATAACTAAAATCATAAATCCTTTTATTAAATGAATTGGTAAAAGAATAAATCCTTTCTTGAATGGATAAACAAAAGAATACCTCCTTTCTTTAAATAATTATTTTAAAGAATAAACTCTTCTTAAATGATTAAATAAAAGAATACCTCCTTTCCTTAAATAAGATAAAGATGCATAACAAATTCCTTCCATTATACCTCATTACATTCCATCATGAGATGATTCCTACAATAACATTACCTTAAACAACCCATCTTTACCAAATTTGACAAGAACATTGTATATATTTAATCACTTAACCTAGCACTAATCCATCACCTTAAACTACCATGTCTTTACCACAATTGGCAACACCCTTGTATATTTAAATCAATTAATCTTAGCATAATTCCATCATATTAACACTACCCTACCTTCACCACGATTGACAATACAATTTCATATTTTTAATCAATTTATCCTATCATTAATCCATCATATTAAACTGCCACGAAAATTTGTTAAATCATAACCTAATCTAGATATTAGTGATTCTTTCACAAACATTAATTCATCAAATGTTAAAAAGGTTAAGGAATTCTAAAAGACTAATCCTATTCAAACATAGACGCACTGGTTTTGACTAAATAATTATAGCATGTCTCTGGTACGCTCTAAGGGAAAGTAAATATATAAAACATTTACAATTACATAACGATGAATAAAAACCCAATTGAATAACAGTTAATATATTACCGTTGCGCAATAATAAAATTAGTATTACATTACCATAAGCATACCTTTAGTATCACTTCGCATCTATTATTATTCTCCAAACCCTTAACAACATTAACATTAACCTTTCCCTAGGCATGAGCTTTAACTTGCAATGATGGTAATTGATTAGAATATCCTTAAGAAGTATTTTGTCTCTTATGAGGAACAAGGTTACAAGGTTACAAGGTCCCAATAGATTAATATAAAAGTCTAGCTCCTTATGCAAGGAACACTAGGTCAACCATTAATTTAATTTTATAATCAAGGGACGTTAAGGCCATCAACTGGTTTTCGACTTGATAATAAATAAAGAGAAATAGAATCATTCAATCAATAGTCTAAACAACTAATCTGAATTGTCAGGAGCCTTTTAAATCTATCCTCAACTAGACATTGAATATTACCAATTAATATCAAGACATTAATAACAAACACGCAATTCCCAGCTGTGACTCCTACTCCCAATTAATTACTCTGTTGTTCATCTACCACCAGGGTTGTTGTTAGCATTACGTTCAGGGACTCACGACTCTAAAATTATTTTCCATACTGACGAGAAATTTACAGCTACATATTGGTTGCATGAAGGGAGATTTACCAGTCAGCCACGCCCAAGCAAAAGTCTGACAATGCCTTGGACTGAGGATAAAATAAGCTTCCATTAAGACTAACCCTAAATAATCACCTGAACAAATGAATGCACAACGATCTCAATTCTCCAAGGCATGGGAAACGAATGGTAAGGAGGAAAAAGCGTCAACGCGCTCCCAAGGTCAGCAAAATGGTGGGACTGGCAACATGGACTTGACTGCGCCCAAAAATTTAAAGGCACGAAGGCGGTGCTTCGTTGTGTGAGCCTGCAGGTAGGGAGGTGGGGAATTTAAGTTGGGAGGAATCCAGCTATCTGGGGTAGGTGGAAACAGTCTAAGGGTAAGGAATCGAGCTTGTGTATGTGAATAAGGAGTTAGGGTTATCAGTAATCAACTGCAGATTTAAAATCGCGTGGCTACAAGGGGAGTTCGAGGTTCGGGGAGGGAGGCGTTAAGGGTTAGGAGACCAATCCAATCTGCCCATTAAAGAATAAGAATCGTATTTCAATAAAAATACATTAATTATGATGGCGAATAAATAAAAATAGAATAAAAGACTCCTCGCTAATAAACGCATAACACCATGCATGGGATTCTCAATAGAACTCTTGCAATTTTGTTCGAAACTAAAATATATGGTTATACTGAACTCTTTCCATAAACAACAATAGAGATACCAGCTATACAGATGAATAAAGCATTGAATGATAAGGCCAAACGAACTTATAGATAGAGTAACTTATCTACCGGGGAGGGTGTCATGATGACTGTTCAGTGTGCTTCGTGAAGGTTTTCAAGTATTTCATCAATTCTGAATGAATCTACCCACACAACAAAATGAGAACAATAATGTGAATGAAAGAGGGTTTTATTTAAGGATGGAGGGTTTTTATTGAAGGTAATAGAACCCATGGATATGAAATTAATTTACCCGGGATGGCGGCAAAACCCACGATTCATAAAAGGAATTAATGGTTATATAACAACAAGCAATTTATTCGACTAAATAGAGGTATTCAAGAACATTGATAGGAATAGTAAACGACGCAAGTCATTGAAGTACTACGAAATTAAACTCACAAATCGGAAGGTAAGAAAATATAAATCACGTGGAAGCAAACATCTAAACTCAAATATGAATGATCTATGCAGAATTTAATAGAAATTTCGGAAACAGAATTAAAAAAAGAAATGGAGAGACTGTTCAAAAGATAAAATGTACTTATCTCAGATTCAAGGAATCCTCGCCATGCCATCCGTTCTATGCAGCTAGCCATCATCCATCAAGGAGGTCGATGCCTTTGCCCTTATTCCCGCTTCGAATGATGACCCGCGCTGGTGCCGCTCCTACTCGCCGACCGTAGAGACTACATCGGTACCTCCCAACCAATTGCTAGGGGTACTCTGCTTCCCCCTTAGCCCCCCGAGCCGCAAAGGGGCCACACATAGTCCAGACAGTAACCTAGCTTCCCAGCTTGCCTCCGAGGCTGAGCTACCACTCAATCAGCTGAGAAAATCCCCAACTCCCCACAAGAAATCAGTCCAGTTGCAATTTTGGCAGCATAATAATACCTCCTAGCAGATCCTCTTTCTCCCTTCCTGCCCTCCTTTTTATGCCGCTCAAACCCTAAATCATAATAAATTTAAGTTTTTTAATGAAAACCTTAAAAATTTCTCTTTTTTACAAGTGTCACTCATCCCTACCCTTCTCCATATATTATTTTCTTTTTCTATAAATTAGAAATTATGGAATACACATCAATTTGTTTATAAAAATATATATTAATTTATTTTTCCTATTTACAAGCATGTTATTCATCATTTTAATTTTATCATCATTCATCATTTTTAATTTATCATTAATATATATATATATATAGGTTAATAAGAGATTAAAGAGATAACAAACATGTATGTGGCAAAAGTAGAGGTATAACATAAAAGAGGAATAATGAGAAATTAAGGGGATGGATGGTGATTTAATAAAGTGAAATGGACATGTAAATGAGAAATGGATACTAGAAGGTTAAGGTGATGGATGATAGTTTAATAATGTAGACAGGGATAATGAGAGGATAAAGGTCTTTGTTTTCTTGTTTTTTGTTTTGAATTTTCTTTGTTATACTACATAGGTGATGTCATTCTCCCACAAGTTAGGAACTAAATTCTTCTTGTAAAAATTTAAAACTATTAGATTTTCTTTAAATCTTACCCTCGTGATCGCCCCAAGAATTTTATGAAGACCAACTATTACTTAGGTGGGTTTTTGTTTAATTTGTTATTTTTATTCCAGGGTCTGCTCTTAGGGTTAGACTAAAATTTTACTCTACAAGTTTTAGACTTAGTACTAGATTCTGAACTGGGCGTCACTGGGTAAGGGAAGTTGTTTAAGAATCTCTTAAGGCGTTAATGTCTTAGGGATATTTAGTTTTGTTTCCTTCATCCACATCAATGCGACGTGCCCTTCAGGACGCACCACGTGCTCCAAGGGTGCCACTCGCCTCGTTCATTTCCTTTACGCGACCTGCCCTTCAGGATGCACCATGTGCTCCAAGGGTGTCACTTGCTTCTTGTGTTTCTTTTGTGCGACGTGCCCTTCAGGATGCACCACGTGCTCCAAGGGTGCCACTTGCCAACTGGACTAATTGGTAGACATATATAACCCCTGGAGTCAACACTTCACCAGGTGAACTTGTGGGAGACTAAGGGTTCTAAGGAATAAGGCCCCTGCCTTATTGCGCGCCCCATGGAATCATCGTGAGCAACTATCGCAGTCTGCCCTCACAGCATCATGGATCCTCTTGAACTAGGTAATCGTTAACCTACAGTTTGAGCCACGACGGGAGTGCTAGTAGGCGGTGGCAAGGCTACTGTCCACCCCTCTCCCTCAACCTCTTTGGAATCGTGTGTGGACCCTTTACTCCATATGTGAGTTTGGTTGGCAAGCTATCATCAACCTGCATCATCAACAATCATGTCAGAAATGTCAGCATCAAATCATCAACTCAATGAAACATCACAGTAAATATATCAACCCAAAAGCACACTCCCTGACTCAGTCCGGAGTCCAAGGGGGTTCTACCGATGCCTCTGCATCCTCAAGGTCAAAACCCTGCACACTCAATAAAACTAAGTCAATAGCACCTGTCTACATCAAATAGTAACACATGATTTCGTCTGTCAATCGCATCATAATCAAGTATAAATGGTCTAACATCATAAAAGTCCAGATCACTTGCGAGAAAGTGTATTCAAATAATAAGTTTTCTCAGTGCACCAGAGCGAGATGTTACATACACCCCCTCTTGGTCTAAACTTCATCCCGAAGTTTCTCAGTATAAATGCAGAAATAAAAATATCACAGTATCATAAGTCTATCTATCAAACAAAAAATGGAAACTACTGACGCATATCATATGCGTCCTCCCAGGTCGCCGAGTGCGGACTATAACTGTCCCACCGGACCTTGACCTGATCTACTGTTCGATGTCATAACTGTCGAACGTGATGACCTAAGATGCAGAATAGCTTAGTCATGAGAGTTCCCTCGTCCGATACCTGCAAGGAACTCAGGTCAATCACGTGTGTAGGATCACTAATATAATGTCTCAAAACAGATACATAAAAAACATCGTGCATACACCTCAAAGAATCAGGAAAGGCTAGTCGATAGGCCACGGGCCCCTTTCTCTCTACAATCTTGAAAGGTCCCACAGACCTAGGAGAGAGTTTAGATCCCTTTCCAAACTTGATCGAACTCTTATGTGGTTTAACCCACAAGAAGACTCGATCGCCAACCTCATAACTACGATTGACTCGGTGTGCATCGACATATCTCTTCTGTCAATCCTGTGCTTCTTTAATCTTTTGTTTTATGGTTTGCATTTTCTCTTCCATATCTTGGATCGCTTCTGGTCCCACCAGGACCCTATCCTCAAGATGATCCCAACTCAAGGGTGTCCGACACGGTCGCCCATAAAGGAACTCAAAAAGTGCCATCTTAATGGTGCTCTGGTAACTGTTGTTATAAGCGAACTCTACTAGAGGCAAGAACTCCTCCCAATGTTTTTGTTGGTCCATCACGTACATGTGCAACATGTCTTCCAAGGTTTGGTTCGTTCGTTCGGTCTTCCCGTCAGTCTCTGGGTGATACGCGGTACTAAAATTAAGTTGGGTTCCCAAGGCCTTTTGGAAACTCATCCAAAATCATCCAGTAAACACCGATCCTCGATCGGATATAATTTTCTTAGGCACGCCATGCAACCTCACAATCTCACTGATGAAAACTCTCACGATGTCAGGTGCCTGATACGACATACGCACCGGAATAAAGTGAACACTCTTCGTCAAAGTGTCTACTACTACAAACATCGAGTCATGTCTCCTTTCCGTCAGTGGCAATCCAACAATG
>JZKD02S2323265.1:187144-200545 GCA_000966675.3 Picea glauca | reverse complement strand
TCGTCATCGCCCCAAGAATTTTATGAAGACCAACTATTACTTAGGTGGGTTTTTGTTTAATTTTTTATTTTTATTCCAGGGTCTGCTCTTAGGGTTAGACTAAAATTTTACCCTACAAGTTTTAGACTTAGTACTAGATTCTGAACTGGGCGTCACTGGGTAAGGGAAGTTGTTTAAGAATCTCTTAAGGAGTTAATGTCTTAGGGCTATTTAGGTTTGTTTCCTTCATCCACATCAATGCGATGTACCCTTCAGAACGCACCACATGCTCCAAGGGTGCCACTCACCTCGTTCATTTCCTTTACGCGACCTGCCCTTCAGGATGCACCACGTGCTCCAAGGGTGCCACTCGCTTCTTTTGTTTCTTTTGTGCGACGTGCCCTTAAGGATGCACCACGTGCTCCAAGGGTGCCACTCGACAACTGGACTAATTGGTAGACATCTATAATCCCTGGAGTCAACACTCCGCCAGGTGAACTTGTGGGAGACTAAGGGTTCTAAGGAATAAGGCCCCCGCCTTATTGTGCGCCCCTTAGAATCATCGTGAGCGACTGTCGCAGTCTGCCCTCACGACATCGTGGATCCTCTTGAACTAGGTAATCGTTAACCTACTGTTCGAGCCACGGCGAGAGTGCTAGTAGGCGGTGGCAGGGCTGTTGTCCACCCCTCTCCCTCAACCTCTCTGGAATCATGTGTGGCCCCTTTACTCCATATGTGATTCTGGTCGGAAAGCTATCGCCAGCCTGCATCATCAACAATCATGTCAGAAATGTTAGCATCAAATCATCAACTCAATAAAACATCACAGTAAATATATCAACCCAAAAGCACACTCCCTGACTCAGTTCGGAGTCCAAGGGGGTTCTACCGATGCCTCTGCATACTCAAGGTCAAAAACCCTACACACTGAATAAAACTGATTCAATAGAACCTGTCTACATCAAATAGTAACACATGATGTCATCTGTCAATCGCATCATAATCAAGTATAAATGGTCTAACATCATAAAAGTCCAGATCACTTGTGAGCAAGTGTCTTCAAATAATAAGTTTTCTCAGTGTGCCAGAGTGGGATGTTACAAATGAGAACCTTCTTGTCCTCCCTCATTACACTTGCTTGATGATATCCATTATGACTTTGTCATTTTTCACACATTCCTTGATTTATTGCACAAAATAATTAGCAATCTAGACTTCAGTAATAAACTTCCAACTGTATAGCTTCCAACCAAATCATTGCAGGCTAAGCCTTCCTACTCAACACATCTGACACCACATTTTTTTTGTCAAGGAAATAATCAACCCTCAACTCAAAATCAGAAACGTAATTCTTTCGATAACCCTACTTTGGTGACAACTTGCATTGTGACTCAAAGTAGCTTGTAGCAATGTTTTCCATTTCACCACAAATGACATGCCCAACAAGTAGTGCATCCATCCCTACGAATAATATACTACCACTATAATTTTATTTTCTTGGACCAAATATCTTTTTTCCCAACCATTGAGCTTCATACTTTCATATGCCAAAGGGTGACCATTCTACATGAGAACATCGCCAATGGAAAATTTTGAAGCATCCATATGAACTTAGAATGGTTTATCATAGTCTAGTTGTTGAAATATTAGAAATGTCACAAGTTTTTATTTCAACTCTTCAAACACTCCTTGTCACTTTTTTTCCCACTTCCATACTTTCTCCTTATTCAACATGGCCATTAATGGTGGAGCAATCTACAAATAACACAAAATGAACTTGTAATGAACCTCAAATTTACCATAAAAAAAAAAAAAAAAATCCCTTTTTCTATGACATAAATCAATTTACGTTTAAGTTTAGAATTTAAGAGAAGGAACGATTCATTTCTGTCCATAAGGACATTATTACACTAGTCTAATCTATTCGAACAAAAAAGCTTCTGTGGGTAAATTCCTTCCATGACTCTATTCTTCCCTAAATTCTCAAACTACACCAGCGTACTCAAATGTATAAAGGCAATGTTTAAACATAGGTCGAAGGAACCCTTGATGTTCAGAGGGATAAAGCTCATAAGCGATAGCACCTTTGAAGTACTTAAAGGGAGGCGGGGATCAAATATCATCTCATAGAGTCAAGATTCAGTGGTAGAACACCAAATCATTTTGGCCAGATATCCTTAGAAGAACGGACGATGAAATTTCCTTGGGAAAGGTACCAAAATCCCGTGGACCATTGGATCTCATAGATCAGTGAAGAAGTTAATACTGATCATTTTTTAGTGTTCAAAAGCTCAGGAGGAATAGCATCCATTGGATGAGAAGAAACAAGAGTCATTGATATTGTGCCTTGAAATTCATTGATTCAGAGTTCGGGTTTTGGAGCAGCAAGGAGGTTTGTAGATGCTACATCATGAACTCCCGATTTGAAAAAATCTCGAAAGAATCAGGTCCGTTGATCTGTCGAGGGGAAACATTTCTGGCATTTCATCTTCGAGGAAAATGGAGGGGAAAAACTCAGACTTTAGGGATTAGAAGGAGGAAAGGTTGGAGTTACATCGCAACCTTACAAACCCCGAAATCGCGACGCGCTCTGAGGAGATATCCCAGGTAACAAGGCATGGTTGCATGAGCGGAGGCTGCAGCAAGATCCAAACTCATTAAGCCCTTTTTGGTATTTCAGGACCCGGGAAATCGAAAGGTTTAGAATGTTGCAACCAGAGTCACGAAGTCTTGAATCGCACAACCACAAAATACTAGGCCCATAGTTATTTATTGAATACTGTGACGACAGGTTTTTGCATGAGTCTTTCTACTTGATCTCATGAAATGGTCTGTACGCAGTACTAACTGCACTGGTATCCTTATACCTTTTGTAAATATATATATATATATATATATATATATATATTTAAATCTATAATTACTATGTGTACAGGCCTCTTCCAAATTCAATTATTCAAAGGTAAGTCTTCTAGAACTTCAATTACAAAAGTAAATTTGTGCCTATAAATAGTTCAGTATCTTTCAAGCTCATCTTTACATAGACAATCCTACCTTGAAATATGATTTCAAAGTTAAAATCTGCTCCTGTAGGTGGATTTTTTCTTTAAATTCATATGTAGATAATTTTGGTCTAGCATTTGGATTCAGGAGGAATCATTCCCCAGTTGTAGTGTTTGATTATAACACCTCACAATGCACTGATGTCATCCATGGAAATTATTTCGTCTTTTCACAATTAGAGATATAAAATCAGATGCATGAATTATTCAAGCAAAGACTGAGCATAATTTTAGAAAAAAGGTTAAACACAAAGTGGACATTTCGGCATTTGGGACTCACTGCTACAGAATCACAGAGTTCCATTGTTTTACTAAACCTCGAAATATGACACCTGAAATGTAGGGCCCATAGTCCCTTTGCATCTTTCAATTCATCATTTCACGTATCATCTTGTTTGAATGACAGGTTTTCATAAACCCCAACGTCTTGAACCCCAAAATCTAAAATGCAAGGCCTATAGTCCCTTCACATTTTTCATTTCGGCTTTTCGTGTTTCAATTTATTGAGTGTCAAGTGTTCGTAACCCCAACATCCTAAACCCTGAAACCATGATCATTAATGTAACTTGGCACATGAAAACGTTGTATTTTTGAGTTCGGTGTTTGTAATTGCTGAAAACCCAATTGACCTCTATTTTTCACAGCATTCAATTGCCCAATTTAAAAGGGTCATTCAGATTTCGTTATATCCTAAAATATCAAATACCATGGTTATTGCCTTAAAGACACACCCTGTTTTCAACGCTAGAAAAAAAAATTGGATTGACATACTCTAGATCTATAATACTAAATCATTTTATCCCGTTTAAACATTCACTATAATCATTACCCAAATGGTTCAATTCTTCCATAGAGATTATTTAGATAGGAGATAAAGATCCGAGTAAATTTATAATTCTATCTTTTTCTTCCAGAATAATATATGCATATAATGAAATATTCTAGGTTGTGAAGTTTGGGGAAAACCTCCCACTTTTGGTGTTGGACTTTCGTCAAACACTTTGCATGCTTCTGGATTTATGGTTGTAGGTGAAATTCTAATGGATAGCAGGATGTCTCTTTGTTTTATTTGTTGTTGTGTTGGTTTTCTGACCCTTTATGCCTCCCCAATGAAGTGCCAATTGTGTTATTTTGATTTTAAACAAAACCCATAAAAATATAATGGAAACAATTACATATGAAGTGGCAATTTAACGAAATAATGGCTTCTCTTATTGATTATTATTTGTTGAACCAATTAAAATCATAATGAGTCAAGAATACCTCTCAGCTAGAATGAAATTAACTATTATTGGGAGTTGGAATCCTCCCTGCTCACACAGCCACAAGAAAATCGACCTCAAACTGTCCCACAAGCTGCTGTAAAAGTCGACTCGTGATATTATTGTTCTGTTATTGCTGATATGGATATGGCAGCCCCCAACTCAGCAATTAAACCACTTGAAATGGAGGTATAGACACCCAATGAGAGGGATACCAACAACATTCCCACACTAGTCTCCCACGTAGCACAAAAAGAGAGTAACCACAGCGTATGGGGAATTGGAAAATACAACCAACAATTAACATGTTGCCTAGAATTGTAACCAGCGGCAATGGAACATCCAAGACCACACCCAACAATGAAAATAGGCTTGGGAATATGGAAAAATCAGCAGCTAATAGAAAAACGTAGCAATAGGATGATAAGTGTGCCCAGTTCAAAGGGAAAAACGCCCAGCCTCCCACGTGCCAAACACAAATCGCCTTCTTTCCCCCAAACTGAAAATGAGATTCTTCTCCGATGAAACTCCTTGGATCTCAATGCCAATTACTTGCAAATGAAAATCCTGAATGGCTTCTCCGATCTTCATCTAGGAAGGTATTGTTTCAACCTCGAAACCGAATTTTCTTCCCAAGGGTTTCGAAACCCTCATCTCAAGCTCGCAAGCTTTCTCCAAAACAATTTTTTCAAAATGATTAGTCAATAATGAGCTTTCCAACCCTCGCTTGTCCGTTTATTCCTTTACTTTTCTTTTTCTCCATTAAGATATTCTTTTAATTAATAATTTGAGAGAAATACCCTCAAAGAGGGGTTTAATATTAATAAACTCACTTTTCCTAAGTTTTCACTTTCTAATTTGAAAGTGACTTTACCAATATCATTTCCCTAGCTCATCCATCTAATGGTTTACGGGAAACTGTATAAGCCATCATGGTATCCCGACTACCTAGGAAAAACGGGACATTACAGTCCTCCCTGCCCAAATTTTCTTTTCCTTAAGCAACTTCAAACCCGAAAACTACAACACCTATTCGTTTTCCCAAGTAGCATCCTCCACAGGTAGACCCTGCCACTTTACCAAGTACTCCCTGACTGCCCTATCATGGAATTTCCATCCTCAAACCTGCAAGATCTCTTCGGGGCTTGTGGCCCACCGCCCCTCATCATCCCAATGGGGTAACTGCTATGAAACAACCTCCTCAAAAGTTCCCTCTGTCCTGTACCTGTTCCCATACATCTTCCACTGACTCTGGGCCACCCTTAGGTTCTCCTTCAGTTCTCTGAGGGTGTCCTGGTTTCCCTGTAACCAACCTCGAACCTGAGGAACTCTACAGTTGCCACATGCTATGTCTACAAAGATCAAGACCTCATAGCCGTATAGTGCCCAAAAAGGGGTCATACCGACAGACATGTGAAATGTGGTGGGATAATAGTACACCCTAAGATGTAACCATATCACCCAAGCACTCTGTTATCCTACGATGAAGTTCCGCAAATACCCTTCCACCAAAGTGTTCCCAAAATCAATCTGTCTGTCGATCAGTGGGTGGTAACTAGTTCTCGAGGTCATCTTGGTACATATCAAACTAGAAAATGCCTACTAGAAGCTTCCTGGGAATCTGTTGTCCCTACCACAGACGATGTCTTTAGGCCACCCATGCAAACGAAACATCTCCCTAAAAGATAACTCGATCACCTGCGTTGCTGAGTAGTCTAAAGGAATGGTGGAGAAGTGGGAAAACTTGATGAGTCGGTCCACCTTGACATAGATGCAATCCTTCCCTTACATCTTCAGTAACCTGGTGATGAAATCCCTGGGGATGCCTTCCCACCCCTGATCGTGAATGGGTAAAGGCTATAATGATCCGGTTGAAGGCGTGTGCTTCTCTAACTCGTCTCTATAGGCCCTGGGGTGCCTATATGGAGTGGTAATCACTACTCCCATAACCTCCTCCAACTTATTGATGTACTTGAATCCCCTTTTGGGAGACCTACCTGGAGGTACATTACCAAATACATTATGCTCCTGAAACACCCGAAACAAGTCATGTATCTCTCTCGGACAATTGGGCTCCCCGCCCTTGGACCTCTATACTAAAATATGAAAGTCCGCAACCCATGAAATGTCATCCCAACTCATCACTTCCTCCATATTCTTCGCGGTTACGACCTTAGGAGGATACATGTTCATTCCCCATAGAACCACTCTCTTGTTGTCCTGACCTTAGAACTCCATCTCATAGTCTAGTAGTTAGTGGAGTACCTCCCTAGGGAGTATAGACACTGAACCCCAAGCACCACATTCATGTCGGGTATCTTTACCACGTAGAATTCATCAGTGAGCATGTAGTTTCCCAGGCTCAATGTCATCTGTGGAACGTACCTGGTGCAGTCTAGTGTGTTCTCCCCTGGTATGACCACTGAGAAACCCTCAAAAGAATCAGCGGAAATTCTCTTTCGTTCCACTAACTAAGAGTCTATAAAGTTGTGGGATACCCCACCATCGACCAAAAATGTCACTCGATGTCCCTGCAGTCCTCCCCTCATCCGGAAGGTGTGAAATTTGGGTATGTCAGAGAGGGATTCTATAACCCCTCATGTTTCCATCGATGCCTTCTCTGCCTCCACTGTCGGCGAATAATCCTTCTATCCCTGTTCCTCTTCTTCCTCATCATTCCCACTATCATAAAACACCTCTATGTAGTGTGCCTTGGCCTTGCCTGCACACCTGTGACCTGGTACCCATGGTTCCTAGCGACTGAAGCATAGTTTCCTCCTCCTGAGATCCTGCCTGGTAGCATCATCCATCCTGTTCCTATCTGTCCAATCCCTCTGTGTGTGTCCTACCCAGTCTCTCTGTTGTTGTCCTATGCCATCCCTCTGTGGTGGTGTCCTTTAATTGAACTTCATAGGGAAGTTCGATCTCGGGGTGAACTTGGGGTTAGGTATGGACTCCTGTAAGTCTCTAGCCCTGCTAACTGCATCCTGTAGTGAGGTAGGCTTGTAAGACTTCACCCACCCTCGAAGTGGCTCGACTATCCCCTCTATGAACAACATCATCAAATGGGCCTCAGAGATATTGGTGACCATCACTGATATCCTCTGAAAATATGATATATATGCATCTGTCGACTCAGTCTATTTCAACTGTGCTAAGTCTCTAAAAGACATCTCAGGATCTCGTCTATCAAATCGGTGCACCAGTCTACCTGTGAACTCAACATAGGTGACAATATGGGCATGACCCAGAGTGTTCATTCCATGGTACCACCAGTCATGTGCCTCACCCTCCAAGTGCAATGTTGCCAACTTAATGGCATTGGTCTCTGCCATGGGGTTTAGCTGGAAGTAGGTGTCGAGTTTCTGCACCCAAGCTCGTGCAGTGCACTTCGACGTCCCTTCGAAGTATGGCAAAGTGAGCTTGCCTAATGTGTGTTGTAACTCGTAGCTCTGCGTGGGATACCTGTTGAAGAACCTTGGCCTGTTCCTCCCCTTGAAGCTACAAAACTTGGAAAAAGTCATAGCTTCTCTCAAATCTGGATCCATGGCCTTATATTACTAGAAATAAGCTGCTAGTGGCTCATCCTTCTCTACCTTCCCTCCTGTACCTGTCTCCAGTGGTCCTAAGAACTTCAACATTGTAGATCTAGGAATCTCACTGTAGTCATGAGGGCAGTTCTGAGGGTCGGTCCTGGAAGTGATCACCTCAATATGAGGTCTGTGTGTGTTTCCCTCTTCTTCCATCTACCCTCTCTTCCTGCTCTCCCCCCTTTCTTCACCATGCTTTCTCCCTAGAGAATAAACTTTGATTCTACCCATGAACTCTTGAGTCTCTCTCTAGCCCTCTACAATATGTTGTAAGGCTTTCATAAGCCCTCTGATCAAACCATCCTCTCTGTCCTCTGGCAGCATTGCATTGTTTCCTGGAGTGCCCTCCATGTCTTCTTCTCTACCCTCTACGCTTTTGTACCTCCTTTGCCTATAAGTGATGTTTTGTAGCCCCTGCTTAGTCATCAATGTTGCCCACAGCTGGCCAAGATCATGCTCTGATACCACTGAAATATTCTAGGTTGTGAAGTTTGGGGAGAACCTCCCAGTTTTGGTGTTGGACTTTCGTCAAACACTTTGCATGCTTATGGATTTATGGTTGTAGGTGAAATTCTAATGGACATTAGTTTGTCTCTTTGTTTTATTTGTTGTTGTGTTGGTTTTCTGACCCCTTATGCCTCCCCAATGAAGTGTCAATTATGTTATTTTGATTTTAAACAAAACCCATTAAAATATAATGGAAACGATTACATATGAAGTAGCAATTTAACGAAATAATGGTTGCTCTTATTGATTATTATTTGCTGAACCAATTAAAATCATAATGAGGCAAGAATACCTCTCAACTAGAATGAAATTGATTGTTTTTGGGAGTTGGAACCCTTGCTGCTCTCACAGCCACAAGAAAATTGACCCCAAACTGTCTCACGAGCTGCTGTAAAGGTCAACTCATGATATTATTATTCTGTTGTTGCTGATATGGATATGGAAGCCCCCAACTCAAAAATTAAACCACTTGCAATGGAGGTATAGCCACCCAATGAAAGGGTGACCAGTAGCATTCCCACACCAATCTCCCACGTAGCACAAAAAGAGAGTAACCACAACATATGGGGAATTGGAAAATGCAGGCAACAGTTAGCACACTACCCAGAATTGTAACCAGCAGCAATGGCACATCCAAGACCACACCCAACAATGACAATAGGCCTGGGAAGATGGAAAACTCAACAGCTAATAGAAAAATGCAGCAATAGGATGATAAGTGCACCCATCTCAAAGGGAAAAATGCCCAACCTCCCACGTGCCAAACACAAATCGCCTTCTTTCCCCCAAACTAAAAATGAGATTCTTCTCTGATGAACCTCCTTGGAAATCAATGCCAATTACCTGCAAATGAAAATCCTGAATGGCTTCTCCGATCTTCAGTTGCGAAGGTATTGTTTCAACTGTGAAACCGAATTTTCTTCCCAAGGGTTTCGAAACCCTCGTCTCAAGCTCGCAAGCTTTCTCCAAAACAATTTTTTCAAAATGATTAGTCAATAATGAGCTTTCCAACCCTCACTTGTCCTTTTATTCCTTTACTTTTCTTTTTCTCCATTAATATATTCTTTTAATTAATAATTGGAGAGAAATACCCTCAAAGAGGGGTTTAATATTAATAAACTCACTTTTCCTAAGTTTTCACTTTATAATTTGAAAGTGACTTTACCAATATCATTTCCCTAGCTCATCCGTCTAATGGTTTACGAGAAACTGTATAAACCATCACGGTATCCCGACTGTCGAGGAAAAATAGGACATTACATATAAATACTTGAGTCTATAAGTATAAACCTACTCAATCCAGATTTGTCTAATATTACGATTAAAAATTAATAACCCTTGCCTATAGACGAATTTACACTATCAATTCACTTGCACATGAAAAACTATGTCTTGGGTTTTTAATTCAGGAGGGGCGATCCCCGAATATAATTGCTTGATTATAATACTTCATATAATGAACATATATCGTCTATGGAGGCCATCTCAAGTTGGTATAGTTAGATACATTGTGAAAAATAGAAATAATCATTCACACAATTGCATTACAACAAATATATATGATCATTCACACAGAGAAGGAAAAGTCTACATATATGGAACAATTTTGCGAAAAGACAAAGGGAACAACCACGTTCCTCCCAACCGTAGAATAGGGAAGCCAAAACCACTTTCTCGATTCACCCCCTATACTGACCATGAATCCATGAGGGCGAACTTGGAAACTCCTCCTCAACATTGTCCTCCAATTTCAACAGTTATCCTCTTGCCTCACACTTATTCAGCAGTTCTCATAATAACAAGGAAAATTTGTCTCAATGGGATCCTCTTGCCTTGCACTCAATCCATAGTATTCATAACAGCAAGGAGAGCTCAAAATCTTTCCCATCATACTTGGCAGCGTCCTGCCTCCTCACATATTCTATATATCAATTTTGCCCAGGTCTTTTTCCCTCCCTTGGGGGAATTTTCGCAGCTTTCTAAACCCCTGATTTTCAGAGGCTGCCAATGGCCAAATATCTGATTTCCACTTGTAATAATCAACCGATAGGTAGTTCCAACTTGTTCCCCACTCATGGAGTCATGGTCAACTCATTTTAACATGGTTGTTCCATTTTTCCTCTTGCAATTAATATAAATCTTCTGTTTTTATACAAGTGTCATAGTCAAATAGTTAGTTGAGTCCCAATAAGAACTCTACCCAAAATTCATAATAATTAATTACAAATATCAAATTCAAAATTTGGAATTGCCATAAATGGCAAAAATTTTCCAAATTCGAATTTACTAAAAACGGAATTAAATTTCTAGCAAATTTAACTTTCAAAAATATTTTATTTTTTGGGGATATCACATCCTTTCCCCCTTCAGTAAAACACTATCCTCAGTGTTCATTCCTTTCCTGGAACAGGATTGGATGAGATTTCCGCAAATCTCCCTCCAACTCCCAAGTGGCCTCCTGAGGACTAAAGTGCTTCCATTGCACCTTTACCTTTACCCGAGCGACGACTTTGTTCCAAAGTGTTATTTCTCTCCAGTCCAGAATGCATAGGGGTTCCACCTGGAACTCACCTTCGGGTTCCACCTACACCAAGTTCCAATCAATCCTATGAGTAGGGTCATGAATATATTTTTTTAACAAAGAAACATGAAATACATTATGAATTTTTAGATTAGCTGGAAGTGCTAGTTGATATGCTACGAGTCCAATTCGAGATAGTATCTCGAAGGGACCACAAAACCTAGGTGTCATCTTGGCACAGTTCCCTAGCTTCAATGAGCTTTTTCAGGCTTTGACCTTCAAATAAACATGGTCTCCTACTCGAAATTCCAAGTGTCTTTTTTTCTGATGTGCATAGATCTTCTGTCTGTCCTGTGATTCTTTTAAGTTCTATTGTGCCTTCCTTACCATGTTCTCCATTTCTTGGAGCATCTCTGGTCCAACCATGATTCGGTCAGCCGGGTTGTCCCAGCTAATTGGAGTTGTACACTTTCTGCCATACAGTATTTTGAAAGGGTTCAACTTAGCCAAAGTTTGGTACCCATTGTTATATGCAAATTCTACTAGGTGTAGGTAGTCTTCCCACTTGTTCGGTTTTGTTCTTACGTACATGTGGAGCATATCCTCTATGATTTGGTTTGTCCTTTCGGTTTTTCCATCTGTTTGGGGATGATAACTCGTACTGAAATTCAAATTAGTATTTAGTCCTGCAGACAATTCCTTCCAAAAAGCGGATGTGAATTTTACGTCTCTATCTGAAATCACCATTTTAGGAATACCATGCAGTCTAAAAATTTCTTTCATGAATATTTCAGCAATGTTTATAGCTTTAAAAGAAGACTTTACAGGAATAAAGTGTGCAGACTTACTGAGTTTATCAATTACAACCATGATAGAATCATTTTGTTTCTGATTTTTAGGCAAACCTGTTATAAAGTCCAGTGATATGGTCTCCCATTTCCATTCTGGTACTGGTAGTGGTTGTAATAGGCCGGCTGGATGATGGTGTTCGACCTTAACTTGCTAACAATCTTGGCACCTAGCCAAGTACTCTATTGTTTTGCCCTTCATATTAGGCCAGTAAAATAGCTTTCTAAGTGTTGTTATTGTTTTTTGGTAACCTGGGTGGCCAGAATACGGTTTCTTATGCACTTCGTCTAAAACAATTAATTTTAACTCTACTGAATCTGGTATGTACAGTCTATTTTTAAATATTAATAGTCCCTTCCTGTCGATATTTATATCTGTTTTATCCGAGTTTGCGATACTATTTTGAAATTCTTCCATCATCTTAGTGTAGTTTTCGTCGTTAATACCTGTTGTCCTTATGCTTTGCTCCAGATCACTTTCTGCCCTACTGATATTTATCTCAAATAACCCATGGACTCTTCTGCTTAAAGCGTCTACTACTTTATTTTCCTTACCCTTGATATGTCTGACCTTGAAGTCAAATTCTCTCAAGAAGGCTAGCCACCTTGCTTGTCTTGCATTAAGGTATGGTTGGTTAAACAAATATTTCACCCCGCTATTATCTATCAATAGTAGGAATTTTCTGCCCATTATATAGTGTCGCTACATTTTTAAGGCATGTATTACTGTTTCCAATTCTAAGTCATGAGTGACATAATTTCACTCGTGTTCTTTTAATTTTCGAGACTTGTAAAAAATCATGTGCCCTTCCTAAGTCAGGACACCACTGAGTCCCTCTTTACTTGCTTCAACACATACTGTGAAGTCTTTATTTGGGTCTACTACCTTCAAAATGGGCGCCGATGTCAATAATTCTTTCATCTTGTTAAAATTGTCTTGACACTTTTGCGAGCAGTTAAATTTGGTCCCTTTCTTTTGTAATGACGTGATAGGTTAGGCTATCTTGGAAAACCCTTCTATAAACCCGCGATAATATCCGGTGATTCCCATGAATGATGGGATATCTTCCACATCCTTATGTATTGGCCATTCCATAATGGATTTTATCTTTTCTGGGTCTATGGAAATACCTTCCAAGGAAATGACATGACCTAAATATTGTATTTCTTTTTTATAAAAGTCACATTTGTCGAATTTTGCATATAGTTTTTGTTTCCTTAATGTTTGCAGAACTATTCTTAAGTGTTCATCATGTTCCTCCTCCATTTTAGAATAGACCAAAATATCATCAATAAATACTACTAACTTGTCTAAGTACTGACTCAAAATGTTGTTCATCAAGCACATAAATGTGGCTGGTGCGTTAGTGAGTTGGAAAGGTATGACTACAAGCTTGTAGTGTATGTATCTTGTTTGAAAAGCTTTTTTTTTTATGTCCTGGTCCTTTATCCTAAATTGATGATAACCGGATCGTAAATCCAATTTTGAAAAGATCTTGGCCCCACCAACTTGATCAAACAAATCATTTATCCTTGGTAAGGGGTATTTGTTCTTAATAGTCATTTTGTTCAGTTGTCTATAATCGATACATAGTCTTAGAGTACCATCTTTCTTTTTCACAAAGAGGACTG
>JZKD02S2323265.1:155771-168736 GCA_000966675.3 Picea glauca | reverse complement strand
TTTTTTTTCACCACATGTTCTACTTAGACCTAGATTTTAATTTCACTAAGTTGGGCGACATTTTTATTAGGGAAATTGTTTTTAAATCTTACTTATCACATGATTCATTTTAAGGTCATCTAGGTTTATTCACTTACCAGTTAATATCATTACGTGCCCTTCAAGATGCACTAGGTTCTCCAAGGGTGCCATTCACCTCTTTTTGTTTTCCTTGCATGACGTGCCCTTCAAGACACACTACATGATCCAAGGGTGCCAGTCGCCTCTTGAATGACTTGGTATACATCGAACCTCTGGAGTCAATAATCGACCAAGTGATCCTATGGGAGACTAAGGACCTATAAGGAATAAGGCCCCTGACTTATTGCATGCCCTTTAGAATCAACGTGAGAGACTATCACAGTCTTCCCTCATGACATTGTGGGTGTCCTCAAACTAGGTAATCGTTAACCTACAGTTTGAGCCACAGTGGGAGTGCTAGTAGGTTGTGGTAGGTTTGCTACCACACCTCTCCCTTAAAGTCTCTTGTTGTCCTACGTGACCCCTCTACTCCACATGTGAGTCTGTTCATAAAGTTATTGTCAGCCCGCATCCATCAATGAATCATGTCAGCATAATACTCAATCATCAAACATCTAATCATATGTACATGTGTCACGTCAAAAAAATTCAAACCCAATAGTCCACTCCCTGACTTGATTTGGAGTCCAAAGGGTTTCATCGATGCCTCTGCATCTTCAATGTCCAAAGTCGTACACATTCAAGAGAGCCTAGTCAATAACTTCTCTCTATGTAAATACAACCAAAATAACATATCATCATATCCATAATATCTCATAATCATAATCAAATGACCAATAGTATAATAATTTGGATCACTTGCAAGCAAGTGTCCTCAAATAATAAGTTCGCTCAATGTGCGCAAGAGAGAGATGTTACATACACCCCCTCTTGGTTTAAACTTCATCTTGAAGTTTCACAGTATATATGTGTCCAAACAAAGTGTATCACAGTATCATAATTCTATCTATAAAGCAAAAATGGAAATTGTTGACGCATATCATATGCGTCCTCCCAGGTCACTGAGTGTGGACTATAGTTGTCCCACTGGACCTTCACCTGATATATTTTTCAACGTCATAGTTGTTGAATGCGATGGTCCATGATGTGGATTGGGTCAGCCATGAGCACACCTTCATCAAATACCTGCAAGGAAATCATGTCAATAACATGTATAGGATCACTAATATAATGTCTCAAAATAGACACATGAAAAACATCATGCATATGCCTCAAACAATTAGGCAAGGATAGTTGATAGACCATGGGCCCCTTCCTTTCCACAATCTTGAAAGTTCCCATGAACCTAGGAGAGAGTTTAGCACCCTTTACAAACTTGAGAGAACTCTTATGCAGTTTCACTCACAAGAAGAATCGATCTCCAACTTCATAACTGCGATTGACATGATGCTCATTGACATAACTCTTTTGTTGATCCTTCTCTTCCTTAATCATTTGTATTCTATTTTGCATTTGATCTTCCATTTCTTGGATCGCTTCTAGACCCACCACGACCCTATCCTCAATCTGGTCCCAACTCAAAGGTGTCTAACATGGTGGCTCGTAAAGAAACTGGAAAGGATCCATATTAATGGTGCTTTGATAACTGTTGTTATATGAAAATTCTACCAGTGGCAAGAATTCTTCCCAACGCTTTTGTTGGTCCATAACGTACATATGCAACATTTCCTCCAAGATTTGGTTTGTTTGTTCAGTTTGACCATCTTTCTTTGGGTGATACGTGGTACTAAGGTTAAGTTGGGTTCTCAAGACCTCGTGGAAACTAATCCAAAATCATCCAGTAAAAATCGATCCTTGATCAGATATAATCCTCTTAGGCATGCCATGCAGCCTCACAATCGCACTGATGAAAACTCTAGCTATGTTAGGTTCCTAATACATCGTACACACTGGAATAAAATGATCACTCTTCATCAGAGTGTCGACTAACACAAAAATTGAGCCATCTCTCCTTGCCATCAATGGCAATCCAACATTGACATCCATCGAAATGACCTCCCATTTTGATTCTATAATCGCGTGTGGATGTAGTAATCATGCTATATGTCTATGTTCATCCTTCACCTACTGACATTCTAGACATCTTTCCACGTAGTTGACTATGTCTGCCTTCATTCATTTCCAGAAGAATAAGGGTTTACAGTCTACCCTCATCTTCGTGACTCCCGGGTGAGCCATGTACACTGCTTCGTGAGCCTATTTTAGGATCAAACTCCTCAACTCGTCGTTCAGTGGTACGTAAAATCAATTTTTAAATCTCAATAATCCTTCATCATCTAATGTAAATCCTTCAAATCTTGGTACCATCAATGGTGTTTTGTCCGATAAAATCCTTGACCTCTTTGTACCAGTCATCGTCACACTATAAAGTTAGAATCTTTTCATGTAGATTCGTCTGAAGAGGCATCACCAAAAATATGCGCGGTATCCGACTCAATGCATCAATCACTATATTCATTGTTCCTTTTATGTAAGTAATCTCGAAATCATACTCGCTAAGAAATTCCAACCAACATCGTTGTCGCACGTTCAAGTCGCTTTGCGTAAAGATGTGATGTAGTCCACAGTGGTCCGTGTTTAGTTCAAATTTGCATCCAATAAGGTAAAATCTCCAAACTCTCAAGGCATATACAATGGATAAAAACTCCAAATCATGCATCGCATAGTTCTCCTCATGCCTTCTTAACGTTTTCGAGATGTAAGCGATCACTCAACCATATTGCATCAAGACTCTGGCTAAGCCTCCCTTATATGTGTCAGTGCATACCAAGAAGTACACATCCATGTCAGGGTCATTGTCAACAACTCCTTCAGCCTATAAAATTACTCCACACATTTCTCGGTCCAAACAAACTTCTTGTTCTTCTTCTGCAATTCCATAATCGGATTTGTTATCCTTCAAAAACCCTCGATGAACCATTGATAGTATCTCACTAAACCCATGAATATACGCACTTCTGGGACATTCGTCAGTGCATGTCATTCTATAATAGCCTCGACCTTTATTGGATCCATGAAAATACCTTATTCAAAGATGACATGCTCTAGGTAGTGAATCTTCGATTGATGATTGCATATTCAAACTCGAAAATTAAATTCACTAGGAGCAGAGGTGTCCAGGATTTTTTCAAAAGCCTGAGTTGTCTAGGATTTTTTCAAAAGCCCGAATGAATCAAATAATCACACTCTGTCTCCTTTGAATTATCTTAAGCTACAAGTAGAGTCTCTTTTCATATTTCTGATCATTTTGGAGAGTGTCCATCCAACCTCGTAAGTTTTTAGATAAAACAATGGAAAAAAGTCTAGAATTTAGTTGGACGATAAGCTCTTTCAAACGGATACTATATAATTGACTCCCAATTCATTGTAATTTTATGTGTAAATTAAGATCCTCTTGAACTAATATTCAATGAAATTTTTTAATTGGGTGTAGCCAGAGTGGTTTTTGATAAGGATTGTTTTTCCCATAGAGGTTTAATTTCCACAAGTGACGTGTTGAGATTTTAAATGAGTAAGTTATCCAAAAAATCTCTCTTTTTACAAAATCTGGTTTATCGTAGTTACCATCCTAAAAATGACAAGAAGTTACCACTTGTTAAATTGTTGGATGAAGAAAAAGATCTACCAAGGTAACCTACAAACCAAATTTAAGACTGGAAACTCACCTTCCCAATCTAGAGAGGGCTCTCTCTGAGACCTAGTATTTCATAGATAATAACTTTGGACTATGACTAGATTTAGATGTTTGAGAAAAAAAATCTAGTTCCACACGGAGGGATCTCCATCACAGATGATAAAGCTTCCTCTGTCACTTGGAAAGTGATTCCCACAATTGTCATGCTGACCCAAGTAAAAATTGAGGGCGAACTACTCAGTTAGTTTTGTATTATATCCTTGAATACTTTCATAGAAACACATACATCGAGCCTCTTCAAAAGATGCCCTAATCGTCGAGTCTTCATTTGTTAACTCCAAATCCCGAGGTTCAAAACTCATGGTCATGCCACTTCTCACATTCTTTATTTTTCTTTGGGAAGATCCCACGATGATGGTATATATTAACTTCACGTGCGTTGTAATGAATTGTAATGCCCTCTCTGCGTGGAAAATAAGAATGATGAACTTTGTAGAAATTGCAAGAAAAGGTACCAACAAGAATATTCACTGCCCAAGTGTTGCATCTGAATTCTTGTTAACGTAAGAAAACATGCTATGTATGGAGAAATATTCCATGCCATGACCCAAAAATACAAAAATGGAGCTCCCTTACATATGCTTCTGCGAATCGAGTTAGGGGATTTAGCTCATCCTTATCTTCTGCCTCCAACTTCTCCTGTAACCTTAAATCTATAACCGTTTTTATTAAAGACAAGTTTTGTTTTTTCAAACTCTTCACATGTCTCAACAAAAACGCATTTGTTTTTAGTTTTTAATGAGCACCGGAGAGGATTTCACATGCATTATCAACAACTAGTCTGAACCCTTTGAAATGTTCCATGATTTTTTCCTCTGACATCCTCTTTTGCTCCCTAAGCTCAATGATTACATCTTGGGCCTCTGTGAGTTGTTTTTTAAGCCAATTTACATTATTTTCTCTTGTTGTGGGAGAGGTAGGGGATAACTGACCTGTTGGACTTTGTGAAGCTGGTGTTTCAATATTTTTTATGCCAGCCTCCTTCTCAATTCTTTTTTTTCTTGATCATATTGGGCTATAACGTGTTGGGTTTTCTTTATTTGTTGCTTGATTTCTTGAGTATGTGCATTTTCCTCACCTAAATCCACCTGTCTTTCATCAATTCCCTTGTCTGCACCTTCAACAAGCTCTAGTTGAACTATGTGTATGGGCAATTTCTTGGCAGAGGACTTGGTGTGTTGTTTACTGGGAGCTTGGATCTCCTCAATTTTATCAGTCAATCTTGATCTACTCTTCTTATAGGATGTTGATTGAATAAATGATGTGTCTTCTATTTCTTTCCCTTTTCTTTTTTCAGTATCATCTTCCTTTCTTGTCTATGAACTATGAAGTGTTGATTCCTCTATAGATGCAGGAATGTCTCCTTTGGAGTCTCTCAGAATGTTAGTGTAAATTAGAAAATAATTCCATTCCTTGTTCAAATGTCTCAATTCTTCAATCACTAACATCTTAATTAATGAAAAATGGAATAAGTTGTTCCCTGGATGATCAGCCTTGGCATGGACAATGTCTACCATATTTCCCAAGCTTCGACATAAGAACAAAGGTATGTTTAAGGGATTTTTCCCTGTGAAGTGCATCGGTAGCTTGATTTCCTATGGATACACCCTGTCGAACCTTCCTTCAGAGGTGAAATAGTTTTTGATTATCTTCAAAAGTTTCTCGAAAGGATCTAGGAGATACTGGATTGGAATGTTGGCTCTGATTTTCCAATTTCAACATTCGGTCTTGATGAAATCTATATAACATAAAATATCTAAAGGCATACCTTTAAACAATTTTTCTCCGTGCGGAGGGATATCCATCGCAGCTGAAAACGTTTCCTCTGTCACTTGGAAATTGATTCCTGCAATTGTCATGCTGACCCAAGTAAACTTGAGGGCGAACTGCTCAACTAGTTTCATATTATATCATTGAAAACTTTTGCAGAAACACATACATCCATCTTCTTCAAAAGATTCCCTCATCACCGGGTATTCATTTATTAACTCCAAATCCTGAGGTTCAAACCTCACAACCCTGCCACTTCTTGCATTGTTTCTTTTTCTTTGGGAAGATCCCATTATGCTGGTATATATTAATTTCACGCACGTTGTAATGAATTGTAATACCCTCTCTCTATGGAAAATAAGAATGATGAACTTTGTAGAAACTGCAAGAAAAGGTAAAAACATGAATCTTTGCGCGACAAACAAATCAGTAACATAAATTTTTAGCGTGGTAGTAAAGTGCAATGGAGGAATTCGGTGTAGTGGGAAAACTTGACACGACAGTAAAGCACAACAGAAAAATTCGGCGCAAAGGGAAAACTAGGCACGACAGTAAAGTGCGACGAAAAAAATCGGCGTAGTGGGAAAACTCAGCGCGGCAGAATAGTGCAATGGAAAAATTTGGCGCAGTGGCAAACTCGGCGAGGCAGTAGGAAATTCTGAAGGAAGAAGGATGTCTGTGAGAAGAAACAACTCGTCCAAAAATCTAGTTTGCAACGAGCTCCAAAATAATTTAAGAAATGGCTACGGACAATGGAGGAGACACAATAAAACTAAAACAACAGACTTTCATAATGACTCACACTAAATAAATTTTACGTAGTGAAGTGCTCCAGAGCTTGCTGGAAAAACAACAGATGACGCACAAACTATGAAAGTGAAGGAGAGGCATGGAGGGTGACCAATATTTATGCTTGAATGGATACAAAATGAAATCATGGTAAATGAGAGTAAATCCATGGCGGCGAGAAGTTAGAAAGCAGGTTGAATATTTTCACAGCAAACTCGTGCAATGGGTACACTTTTGAAGTGTGAAAAGTACAAATGATAGAAGTGCCATGATTGTTTACTTTTCTGACTTCATGATTAGGGAATGATGCTCATAATATATTTTGACATGACCTTTATTCCAACCACTTGAATCGAATTTGGTGCATAATTTCCACCTTTTCGACATCAATCGAGACTTAGGGAAGCGGACCTTTACGATTTAAATGTGACAAACCTTACACCGCTTTAACCAACTTATGGCCAGACCCGTTGCTCGATAATTTCGAACCACTCTTTATTTGGTCATTGAACTTATAATCTTTGACTCACTCACTATGACTCATCTAGGATTGACTCTAAGTGCAAAATTCATGGTGCTAACATGCCCAATGACTTTCCCCATAAAGTATTCCAAAGAAAAACAAAATAGTATTAAATAAAAATTAAAAAATGATCTAAAAAATTCTATTTTGTTTTTAATTTTCTTTAAATCATATAAATTATATATTCTCTTTTACCTAGGAATTAGAAGAAAAGTTTGTATTTAATAAAGATGATGATCCAACTGACTTAAAATTTAATTATGTTTTGTAATAATATAATTTTTCTCGTGTTTGATATTTTCACCCCTTCATATTTTAATTTTGAATGTCTTAAAGATTTAATCATGTTTTTTTAAGAAGCTATATATTACCCATCATGAAGAAAGAAATTACAGTATCAAATTGATAGCAAGCTTAGGATGTGTTGAATTTGCCCGAAGGGAAGCAACTCAACTTGACACATTGACTATAAAAATCAGTAATAATTAAACATGTTTGTTTGAATCACCCCATGGGGAAATCGATTCAACTGACCCATGCATTCATACTCTAGACCAAATGAAGAGCATACTATGAAACAAAAAAATCCTATCTTCTAACATACCCACAAAATTGACAATGCTAAACTCTAATAGCCTATGACGAATCTTGTAGAAACAACTAACATTTTTAAAAATAAAAAAAGTGTTCTGATACCAGTGCACTTGCCGACTGTCATGGTGTTAGGTGTTCTTGCTTGTCCTCGGCTTCCTCTACACGTTGGTATCGCTTGTCCTCATCTTACATTCCACATGTGTCTAAATATCGTTCATCTTCCCCTTGAAAGTCTGGAATAATAACCACCCCCAAAGATGTGGGGCATTGGTTCCCAAATCTAGTGAATACAGAGAGCAGAGCAGGGTCAAGAGTAGAGCAAGGTCGAGAGAAGAGGTCCAATTTTATTTTCATGTTGGTCCAAGTGTTCCAACCAAAAACTAAGTTCATCGACGTCCTTATGAATTACTAATACCAAATATTGCAGAATTGAGACCGAATCTATGATTCATGAGAACGAAGCAAAGTTCGACTATAGAAGAGCTTGACCTCGAGTCGCTTTCACTTAAATTTATTGCGTTTGAGCATTGAATTCCTCTAGAGAGGGAATATAAGGTGTCGATGAGGGTACCGAAGGAGGTGGAAAGGGAATGAATGGTGGTGGAATAGAAGGGCATGCAAGTGTTTTCTCTGAGGTCGAGGCCATATCTGGGAGAGGTGCAGGAGAAAAGATGAGAGAATTACCCTGAAGGTCAAACCATTGAACTCGGCAAGCCCATGGCGATGACAGAGGCAAAAGACCACAATGTCTTAGGGAGGACTGATTAGAATATGGAGTGGAGGAATTGAGTGCAAAAAAGAAGGTAGGAAGGTGTTGGATGGTCATGGTGACTCTGTTATGGTACCATAGAGAAACTCTCTTTAGCTTCCCATGAAGGCAAGGCATAGCTAGACAAACATGAGGGTGAGACGAAGATGCGAAGAGGGAAACCCAGGTGGGAACTAGGGAGAATGACACAGTGCAAGAGTAGGTGGAAGGAGAGAGGGATGGATACAAACTAGAGGGATGGGTGTTTCCATAAGAGGGAGAATGGAGAGTAATTTCACACGAGCGCAGGAGGATCAGACAGTGTACGATCTCCATAGTCATGACAGGAAGCCAACACAATATGCATTGAACCATTTATTTGGGATCGCACAAAAATGAAGAGCTGCAGAGTTCATCGAGTGTTAATAAAGGCTAGAGGGAGTTGCAGGTGTCATCACATAGCTCGAGGCGAGGTCATGGACTCTGGATTTTCGAATGGACGAGTGGAGCACTCTGACACCCCATATGGGGGGTTGTCTATGTTGATATCCTTAGTGAGGAAATCTTGGAGGAGGGGTTGATCATTGTGGGAGGGGGATGTATAGAGGATATCAGGTCCTTCTAAAGCCACTCCAATATTATCCATTTGGTTTGCTACTTGATTGGATTTCCTTCTCACATGTGAAGGAATAAGCACCAAGTGAGGTTAAATGAGAGTTGTAATGGGACTAAGGCCTATTGTAAGTCACCATCAAAGGGAGAAGTTGTCTAGATCTTCCCCATTGATTATTTTTGTGAAAAGTCTTAGAATTATTTGAGAAGCCCCCTCAATGATAAGTTTGTTGTGCTCATTGTCTTGAGAAATATGTAAGCCTTTGACAAGACCCTAGAGCTCATCTACGTTGTTTGTGTTATGTCCAATGCTGCAAACTATGATAATCATAATTATTCCTTGACTATTGCGAAAAATCACTCTGAAGCCTATAGGGCCTAGATAAACTTTGGAGGCTCTGTCAAAGTTTAATTTGATGAATCCTAGAGCAGGAGGAGACCAGTGTGAAGGTATTCCCTTGTCTTGTAAACTTTGGGGTTTCCTTGAAAAGTGTGGGTGGAAGTGGATGATCCATTTGTCCAGGATACACTTTTCCTAGGGAGGAGATGACAAGTCCTTAATTTTCAAAGGATGAAGGGGGATGGTTTCTCTGATGTTGTCATTTATGTGTTTCTAGAATTTCTATCAGTCAAGATGAGACGAAAGAAAGGTTCATCGATTTTTCCCTTTCCAGAGTTGTCAGAGGATGAAGAACGAAAGTAGTTTGCAATTATGGTTTAGGATGGGGGTGTTAGCAACATTTCTTGTATAGGGGTGTTTTCCTCTCCGATTTTAGGCTTCTGGTGTAAATGCATAGAAGTGGGGTTTTGAAAACCGGTATGAGTTTTATTCAAAGGCTGCAGCCATAAGCGTCGAGTGCATCTCACAGAAGAAGTCCATTTTGGGCTTAAATAAACTAAGCGAGCAGTCTGATTTCAACGACAAGGATCAAGCGACGAAGCAGATCAATGGTCATCGGGATTTCAGGGCTACCAAGTTACCCGATATATAGCGTCAAAGAAAGCGCCTATATTTCGAGATTAAATATGGGTCATCCGATCCAGTGACACATGGCGCAATATCTAGTCACATCGACATATCGACATTCGGGAGTTTGAAGGGTAAAAGTCCCTCGTCATATCACATCTCGAAACCCCGAACCTCGAACGCCGATAAAAGCTAAGCCTATGGTCCTAGCACCCAGTCACGTCAAGCAAGCTTGGTAATAGAGGTAGCCCTCTTCTAACATCAAATACCATCTTGACCGTTCCTCTGGAGGACACGCGGCGTACATCTGTTCTTTCGTGGTTTGGTCAATTGGGATTTTGAGGAAAATTGCATCGTGAACACCTGGTGCTAGAAATCCTGAAAGAATTGGGACCATCCATAGAAAGGACACACGGCGCAATAGCTGAGCCACGAGTGGGGACATTTTATATTTTCATGATGAAAGCACCGAGGTCATCTCAGTTGTTCATCCATCAGCGAGGCTTGGGCACATTTAATTTAAAGAGGGTGCATATCTGGACGGTCATGATCCAGGCACTCAAATTCACAGACAAGGTCCAATTCCGCACCCCCACCATCATTGTGGATTTAACAAGAAGGGGGGGTTCAGAATCAGAGATAATGTATGCATGCATATGGATGGCCCAAGTCTCGACACTTAGATCTACGGTCTGTATTGAATTCCGGACCCCCCAATCGGTTCTTCCTTTAATGGAGGGGGGGGGTCTGGAATGGAATTTCACTCTAGCGGCCCCCCCTTCCTGTCGTGTCACTGTCTGAGTCATCCTCCCCATTGCCACCTGTTCTCCACCTACCGCCACCCTCTTCCCCTGTCATCTGTCCAATTTCCCTCTTTCCATCCACATGGCCCCTCCTCAGCTCATCGCCCTCTCGTCTCCTGCCATGTGTCCCTCTCACTCCCAATCACCTCCACCTGTATGATAATCCCTTTTACTCTGTGTCCACCTGTACCCCCACACTCCACACACCTTCCTCCTCTTTCCTATTTAGACCACGTGGCATTCCTCAGCTTATGTCACAGCTCTCGTTTTCTCTCCATCACCTCCACAGTGTTGACGCCATCGCTCCCATCATACCCTTTTTCACATCTGCCATAGGGGTCCCTCACAGCATTCCAACGAAGCAGCATCCAAAGAGAGATCATTCAGCTGATCTAGGTGGCACCATTAGGAGACCTCCACATCCGAGAAGGCAGACTTGACCGAGGTTGTCCCTAGTCCCAAGAAATAAGTTATTGTGGTTGTTGCTGCTGGTTGAGCATCATCTCCGCCATAAAAAGAAAGTCCAGCAAAGGACTAAATCCAGTTGATTCATCTACAGAAAGACAGTCTGAAATCTGATAGTTTTTTTCTTCATTGCACGATCAGCCAGAGTCTACATGTGTAGACTGTCAGAAGACATGCAGACACAATGTTTTTAATGCAACGTCTTGTTTTTTCTATTGTTGTTGTTTTGAGTATATATAGGCGTTTTCGCCATTTTTGTAAGCATGAATGGTTGAGAAAGGCTCCTGATTGTAAAGTTTTGATGAAGCGTTGGTCACCCTGGTTATGTATTGGCATTTGATACTTATTACTTTATAGATGTGATCCTCTTTCCATCTCTTTGTTTACACTGCGTTAGAATAGCTCGGAATTGGAGGATCTAGTCGAGTTGCGCTATTATAGGATGATGTAGGTTGGATCACTATAATAGTCGCAGGGTTTCTAATCAGTTCTTGTGCTTTCTAAACATTGAATGGCTCAGAATTGGAGGATCCAGTCGAGCCAACTTTCAGTTCTTTGAAACTCGGGGTCAAGAGGATCTTGGTTTCTGAGCTTTTCCTCCTCAAGCTATCGAAGGCCTGTTGTCTAAGGCAGTCTTGCTCACCCTTCTTGCAAGTCTTTCATCTACCACCCTTTAATCAACTTACTGACGGAAGTTGGATCAAGACCTCCCTTTTTTTCTACATACCACCCTCGGCCATCCTGAGTCAAAGCTACTTTCCTGGGTCTCTTTCCATTCGACCACCCCCTTTTAATTAAATCGTGACATAAAACTGATGGGCGTCAGGCTCTGCTCCTCCTACAATCCAGGAGTGACTTCTGACGCTAACAGGGGGAATGAAAATATGAGTCTCTCCATTCTTCTAAGGTCTCCATGATCCCTTCTCATTTGTGATCCATGGCGCACATCTTTGAGGCATAGTTATCCCATACTTTTGTATTGTAGGAGAAGAGATTGAACAGGTGGTTTTGATATTCTGAATCTTTCCAGCAAAGAGGGAAAATGGAGGGCTCAATAAAACCTCTTTTGGTGATATTTTCCCAGGTAAGGATACCCTTGTGTGAGGCCAGCCAGAGGAAAGTGCCTATTTTTGGCCAGTGCTTGATCGACCATATTTTTTCAGAAAATGGTTCCTGGGCGAGCAAGTGTGAGGTTGTCTTTATGTTGTAGTCTTTTTTGATGGTGAAGGTGCCTCGCGAGGAGTGCCCCCCTCTTAATATGTCGTCTCATTGAAAAAATTGAATTTTCCCGAAAGAAGCTAGCTCATACTAATGTTGAAGATCCACGTGCACTGGAGTGTCAAGTTCTGTGCAAGTGGAATTATAATGATGCCAAGTTGCGTGAGGGGGGTCCTCTTGCCAATAGTTCATGACTGTGATTAGACCAACCTAAGTGGTGGGGGAAATAACATTCTCTCCCATGGATTTATTTGTTAAGGAGGTCCATTGTTACCACAAATCATGCCAAAAGGAGGTTGTCCTTCAATTCCATATTTCTTAGAAATCATGATCAACGATCAGAGAGTGGCCCTGTCTTGCAGTGTTCCAGATCAAGAATCCTTGTGTTTTTTCATTCCATCTGATAAATTGGTTTTCGAAAACATATGTATTCCTCCAGAGTCTGGCCCAGAGGTCCTTAGGTTTCTTCAACCATATCCACCAAATGTTCTCACTGAGAACTTTGTTTAGAGTGGTGGGGTCCCTTAATCCAAGACCACCTTTCAATTTTGGTTTCCATATCTTTAATGAGTAGATTAGAGATATTTTCCATTCCATATTTTCTCCATTCCAAAAAAATTTTATTTGAAGGGTCTTGATAGTTGTAGGAATACAGTTGGGGGTAGCCAAAGCAGAGAAGGAATAAATAGGAAAGGTTTGAA
>JZKD02S2323265.1:127623-155265 GCA_000966675.3 Picea glauca | reverse complement strand
ATCTAATTCTTTTTTCTGACTCGAGAAAAAAAAAATTCTATTCAGCTCCGGTAAAATTTGTTTTTTATGATCAAGAATTTGTCCATTAGTTCGTCTCTGATTCCCAATAAACAGAATAGGAAAGGTTTGAAGGACTAATTTTAGGAGGATGAGGTGTTTGGGAAGGTTGAGTGTTCAAAAGGTCTAGGAGGAGAGTCTTTTTCCCATGGAAGAAAGGAGCCCCTCCCAGGAATTGTTTTGAAGAGATTTATTAATGAGTGGAATTCCAGGGTATTTGTATGGAATGGAGCTACACGTCAAGATGAGTATGTTGGTGATATGAAGATGAATAGGTAAATGGGTGTTAAAAAAGAAGAATTGGGATTTTTCTTTATTAATGTCCATTTCTGAGGCTGGGCATAATGTTTGTAGGATAAAGAGAATACATAGGGCTTCCTGAATGGTGGGGGCACTTAACATTAGGTTGTCATCAACAAACTCACTATGGGATATTGGGGGATTCATCTCATGAAGGGAGAGTCCATCTAGAGACTTATCTTCTAGGGAATCCTTGATGAAGCGATTGAGCCCTTCTACCATGATGATGAAAACTAAGGGGGACAAGGGGTCCCCTTGTCGTATTGCACAAGAAGGAGAGAAGGGGAGGGAAGAAACATCATTGATCAAAATGGAGAAGAAAGTGGAAGAAGTGATATTTAGAGTCCAGTCCACCCAATCTGTAGCAAAGCCAAAAGAAAGAAGAACTAATTTCATGTAAGCCCAGTTGAGTTTATCAAAAGCTTTGGAAAGATATAACATTAATAACATACCTAGAGTATCGATGCTTTGAAGAGAGTGTATGACTTCATGGGAAAGGATGATGCTTTCAAGAATTTACATGCCTTCAACATAATCTGATTGCTCGGGGGAAATGATGAGTGGCAGGAGCGGTTTGAGGTGTTGGGCGATTACTTTTGTTAACAAACTATAGATTACATTGCAAAGAGAAATTGGTATGAACTGTTTAGGATGAGTGACGTGTTCTTATCTAGGGATGAGGGTTAGGAAAGTGGCATTAAGAGGAGGGAGAACCTCACCAAAGATGTGATAATCTTCGATGATGTCCCAATCTTCCTCTTGAATCATGGGCCAACAGAAGTGAAAGAAGTCCACTATGAATTCGTCTAGACCTGGAGCTTTTCCTTCGGGGTGTGTTGTAGGGATAGGTCTACTTATTCAATCATCATTGGTCTGGACAAAGCTTAATTATGATCTTGATTTATGAGACTGGGGATGTGTTGGGTGATCTTTTCTATGTCAATGGATTTGTCAATAGCGGGTTTAGATAACAGATCTTGGTAATAAGAGACTAGTTCCTACTCAAGATCTTCATGTGTTTTGAGATCGTGTCCTTACTTTGTGACAAGGTGCATAATGTGATTACTTTTTCTGTGTTGGATCATCACTCAATGGAAGAAATTGGTGTTTCATTCCCGTTCTTGAAGTCATTGTATTCAAGATTTTTCCCTCCACAAGACTTCCTCTTGAGACCGCCTTTCCTCCAACTGTTGTTTTAGTAGAGTTTCCGGCACTTTGAGATCCTCCATGAGGCCATGATTCTTGTTCTGGATCTGGATGAGTTTCATTTCATCATGCAAGTTTCTCTGGTGTTATAGAAATATTTTCCTCACTCTATGTAATCTTTCTTAGAAGGCCTTCTTCTATTTCCCCATGTAGACTTATCTTCCATGTTTATAAAATCCAGAGCCAAAAATAAATATTTTTCCACATGTATGCATCTTTCCTAATATACAAAATGTGTATATGCAGGTTGCTCCACTACATCCCGCGTTCATCAGGATTTGTGCCAAAAAATGAAAAATAATGGTAGGTTTATGTGTCATGACAAGCGATCTATGATCCTTGTCCTTCCATATACTAAAAACATTCTGAATCGTCCCTTCAGTTCCATTTTGAAGGCTATAAATGGGCCAATTCCGAGCAATGGAAAAGCGGAAAGAATTCAACTTTGAGATAAAAGTTACTCTAAAGAAATTATTTACTTCATATTGAGTCTACACAACTTTGTCCTTTAAGTATGAACACAATGTTCAACCCCCAAGATCTTCCATTATTGATTGAGAACATTATTGTTTCTCTCTTATGAGCTTGCCTTTGGTGGAGGATTGAAGTGGTGGAGTTTCAGCTAGAGGGAAGCTAGTTTCTTGGTTCCAAACCGTGCTGACACGAAAGTCTGTAACATTTTTACTTATGTTGATCGTTTATTAATAGAAACACTCTTTTCCCATCCAATTGATATCTTGCAAATATATTGAATTATTATTCCATGGGTGTATTTTTCATGTTTATTAATGGATTAAGCTATTGAATGTGCTAACATTATATAATATCACCATATGCTTTCTTTGCTTGGTTTTTGAGGACTAGTTGCAGGTATATTTGTTTGAGTCAAGTGCTCAATGGTGGAATTCATCGAACGTTTGGACGAAGTAGGCCTTTTATCTTTTCTTGCTAGCATATTTGTTTTCATAGAATACTTGAGAAGGGAGTTGATTTCTGCAGTCATTTCTATATGATGTGGTTCACCCTAGCCATAGAGAGATTTTCATCGTAACATAAGTGAAAGTAGTCCACCTTCAAGTCATCTGGATCTGGAGATTTGCCTTCGGGGGTGTGTTGTAGGGCTAGGTCTACTTATTCAATAGTCATTGGTATAGAGAGAGATTAATTATGCTCTCAAGTTATGAGACTAGGGATGTGTTGGGTGATCTTTTCTATGTCGAGGGATTTTTCAATAGGGGGTTAGGATAATAGATCTTGGTAATACGAGACTAGTTCCTACTAAATATATTCATGTGTTTTGATATTTTGTCCTTACTCTATGATGAGGTGCATAATGCGATTACACTTTCTGTATTGGATCATCACTCGGTAGAAGAAATTGGTGTTTCGTTCCCCTTCTTGAATCCATTTTGTTCGAGATTTTTCCCTCCACAGGACTTCCTCTTGAGACCTCCTTTCCTTCAAATGTTGTTTGAGTAGAGTTTCTTGCACTTTGAGATCCTCTGTGAGGCCAGGATTCCTCATCTAGATCTGGATGAGTTTCATTTGATCAAGCAAGTTTCTATGGGTTTCAAAAATATTCCCAAAGTTATGTTTCTTCCAAAGCTTAAGGATTTTCTTAAAGTTTTTTAGTCATTTCTAAAAACATAACATTTTGGAACCATATGAGATGGAAGCTTCCCTCCACTATTTCAGAGCTAGAGCTTGGAATTCCAGGTGGTCGAGCCATAAATGATCAAATCTAAATGGCTTTCGTCTAGAAGAGATAGATAAATTCAGTGACAGATGTATAGGTCAGTGGTCATAGCCCTAGGTGTCCACGATTCTAGCGTTCATCACTAGGCCATCCATTAAGAGGGTTTATAAAATGAGGAATCGATTCAGATGACATGCAACCTATTGGGAGCCTGAACATCAGTTTGACCAGGTGAAAAGGACATTTTGGGTTTCCATATCTATGAGACCGAGCTCGTCGATCAAAGCTTTAAAGTGCCCACTTTATGCCTCGAGTCTGCGAGTGCCACCCCTCTTTCCTTCTAGGTGGCATACCATATTGAAATCCCCCATCAACATCCAAATACGATCGATGATGAGGTTATCCAACCAATTCAAATTTTGAATGAAGTTGAGCTTGTCCCCCATGGTGGTTGTCTCATAGACATTTGCAAGGAAGCCTGGCTTATTGGATCCAATGAGTTGATATTTCACTGAGATTTTCCATCTGGTAGTGAAGAAGTTCTTGAGAAGCACAGTGTTGGGATTCCAAAGGATGTCCAAACCACTATTTTCTCCCTTGGAATTGATGGTCATCATTTTCCCTTGTTTCCAACATCTGAAAAGGATTTGATTAATTTATTCCCTAGCACATTTTGTTTCTTGAAGTAAAATAATATCAGGTTGATGTGCTATGATATGATCTTTTAGAAGCCTTTGCTTACTATGACCATTGGGATTATGTATATTCAAAGAGATAAGATTTGTGATGAGGATGGAGAGGTGAGAGGGGGGAATCTATCAAAGCTCAGATGTATCTGACCTGGTTTTACCATGAAGTGACTGATTTCTTGTATGAGTTTTTGGGTGGATTTTCTTCGTCTTTTCTTCTCATCCTTTTGAGGTTTGTGTTGTTATTTATGTTGGATGTGTTGTATTCCCAAGCTAGTGGTGGATCTAGCCACAGATCCTGCCGAGGAGTTTAGGAAGACTTTATGCACCTTGCGAAGCTGATCTAGAGGGAAGGTGTACAATTTATTCTTGTGATAGGTTTGTTGTAAGTGCTCAAGGTCTACTCCCGCTAGATCTTGGTCCTCTAGATAAATTTCGGTGTCTCCTTCTTTGGGGTCAGAAGCTTCACCATATTTGGCATGGGAAGAAGAAGAGGAGGGGCTATACTCCAAGACAGGCATGTTGGAAGGGTTTTATTTTGCATTGTTGTGTGTGGTTCTTCCTTGAGGAGGTAGCTATGGCTCATCCATATATTTTGAAAGTTGCTAAAGGACGTTGAAGGAGTTGTTGGAGGGGGGTTCTTTATTGGATTTATGCATAGTTTTCCTCGTTGTTTAGCGTCATCTGCCTGCTACCTAGGTGAATATGTACCTTGATTTGTTTTCTTCAGGATTGTAGGACTTTCTTTCAACAATGTTTAGAAAGAATTCTTTGAACAAATTCCTATGCTCGTGCAATTTTATACATCAGAATGGTATGTTATCATAGTCAATAGTTTGAGACTAGTCCTCATCATGGTATTCAATGGCTATGGAACCAAGAAGGGGCTTCAATATGTTGAGATAGATACAAATTCGATCATAAGAGGTATACCTTCTCTATTTAGTCGCCTATGAGGACTTGACATATTTCCTAATGGTGTTTCTTATGCCTGCCAAGATCTCTTCCATGTTAGGATATTTAGACACTTAGGATTTAGTTAATATATACTTGGTCTAATATGTCATTAGGTAAAATTATATTTCTTAGTGTGTTTCTTTAGTATGAATTAGTATGCATTTGTAGTTAGGAAATTCGGTAGTCACGATATGTTCCCGACATAGAGTGATCCGACGATTCATACTCTCCTCGATCTTAACGGTCATTGATTCATGGATTAACACCTGATTGGTCAATGATATATATTTAAAAATCATGGAGGGTCATTTGCTGATGATCGATTATGAGAAAATCTCTTGTAAAACTTCTCTGTAATCTTTTTCTTTGCATTAATAAACTGCTCCAAGTGGTTGTGTTGGTTGGGGCCGTGGATGTTTCCCCGTAGGGGTTTTACCACGTGAAAACATTGGTGTGTTGATATTTTATCTAGTTATTTGAGCAGTTACTGAAGGTGTTCGTCCTCTTTTTTAATACCTATGTTGTCAAACATAGTATCAAAGCCTGTTTGAAGACCCACTCCTGTTGTAGATCAACATCGTGAAGCTGAGTTTCCTCATCTCCATTTTCTGGAATTTCCTAACATTTATGGGCTGAGAGGATTATTCCATTGCATCTGGAGAACTCATTTCATTCAAGAACACTTTTCATTTCACTTGAAAAGGTTTTCGTTTTCCCAATATATGACCATTACAGTCAAATCTAGAGGTATAAAGCCCGAATATGCATTTTTTAAAATTTCTGCAAAGTTTTGTTTTGATTTTATTTCGGTTTGTATTTTTTGATTTCCGGGTTGCTACTCTTTTAGATATGTGTATTATCTTTGCCCCACACCTTATGAAATCTCAAAAAATCAGAAACAGATAGGAAAAGGTGCATCTTCTGGGTAAGCTAACCGAGATCTAACCCTTGTTGTCATCGAGAAGCAAAATTTTTTTCTTGTGTGAAAAGATTTTTTTTTTAGACAACAACAAAAATAACACCCTCAATCCTCCTTCTAAACATTACAATATGAAACTTGTCTTATTAAGTAATAGGTCTTGAGTTCAAGTCTCTCTTTTGTTACCTTTTTTGAAAAAGTTCATGCTAAAATTGTAAAGTGTATTTCACTTCAAGTATAAAAGTGAATCACTATAAGTAGCTTTAATATTTTATTTTAGAGTTATTTATTTTGCATGCATATTTTCTATTATAAAGTAACTTCATTGTAAAAGTGATCCCACTTCTCTTTATAAAAGTAGGTCACTTCATAAAGCAACTTATACTATCATGTGGTCAGTTGGTTACCGTTTATGCCTTTTTTTTAAAGGGCATAACTCTCACATCAGAAGTCCATTTTCAGTGCCATTTTTTTTTAAACCGCATAATTTTTTGAGCTCTTTCCATCCAGATCATCAGTTTCATTTTTTAAGTCCATATTATCTGAATATTCAATATGGCTTCTACAAGTAATGTCTTGCTTACCAGTAACAACTACTTCCAATGGAAATCTCATATGGAAGATTTATTAAGAAGTAAAGATTTGTACTGGATTACCTTAGGAAAGGAAAAAACACCCACTGATGATGATAAGAAATCCAAGTGGGATAATAGGAATGACAAAGCACGGGGACTAATCAGAATGTCCATCTCTCTTGATTTAAGGTACCACCTTCAAGAAATTGATGACCTCGAAGAAGCTTCGGACATGATTGAATATGTGTTTGGTAAACTCAATATTAATCGAGCACAACAATTAGAAAATCAAATATTGACCTTGATTCCAAGTGATTTTTCTTGCCTTGGAGACTATTTATCTAAGTTTAAAACACTCATAATTTTATGTGAAGAATGTAAGATAAAAATGGAGGAAGAACGTTGCATCTATCTTGTTCTTTCTAAGCTAGGTAGTGCATATTTTGTGTTTGTGTCTACATTTTATGCCATGAGAGAGGCTCTAGGGAAAGCTTATGAAAAACCCACTTTTGAGTCCTTTTGTGCTTCTTTGATTAGAGAGGAAGATAAGATTATATAAGTTGGAGTGATCAACACTACAGGTACCTCTAACAAAGCCTTAGTTTCCCAGCAGAAAGATAAACCCAAGTATCACAAGAAGAAACATCCTCGCTACAACAACAAGAAATATAAGGGTCCCAAACCCACTTAGACAACTTCAGCTCCTAATGGTGACAAAGGAGCAAAATATACAAATAAGAATACTAACAGACATTGTAACTTTTGTGACAAAGACGGTCATGATGATTCCAAATGTTTCAAGAAGATGACAGCTTTAGAAGCAACGATGAAGAAGCACAACATCTATATTGATTCTACTTTTTCTTCTTCTTCTTATGGACATGCACTTTATTCTTCTGGTTTCTCCTTCAATACACCTTCTACTTCTACTTTTGATAAGTGGATTATTGATTCTGGATAATCTTATCATATGGCTAAGGATAAAGACATATTTTCTACTCTAAATGAATGTAACACCAAGAAAATATTTGTTGGTGATGATAGATATCTTAGTCTTGAAGGATCTGGAACATTACAAGTATAAAATGGCCCTTTCAATGATGTCTTATGTGTTCCAAGTCTTTCTTGTAACCTTTTATCAGTATATCAAATCACTCATTCAGGTGAAGGTAAAACCATAGAGTTTTCACCTCACCAAGTTGTAATGAATGATCTAAAAGATCCTAATCATGTTCTTGCAATTGGAATTGTTGATGATATTACCAGGTTGTCCAAGTTTGACAATTTTGGGTCATCATCTTTTTCATCAGTTTTTGTTGCTCATAGCGATGACTTGAGCCAACTTTGGCATGAGCGGTTTGGTCATCTAAACTATCGCTCATTGCAGCAACTATGTAATCAACATATGGTGACTGGTCTTCCTCTTGTTTCATGTAGATATGGTGTTTGTGCCGGTTGTGTTCTCAACAAACATCATTGAGACAGTTTTGAAAAACATGCCTCTTAGCATGCCTCGGGTCCTTTGCAGCTTGTTCACAATGATTTGTGTGGTCCACTTTCTTCTCCTTCTTTTTCTGGGTGCAAGTTTTTCTTAACTTTCATTGATGACTTTTCCGGACGTACTTGGGTTTACTTCTTAAAACTTAAAAATGAAGTTTTTGACAAGTTTTGGGCCTACAAGGCCCTTGTAGAAAAGAAATCTAGACATCAAATTCAAAGGTTAAGAACAGATAATGTAGGCGAATATGTGAAAAATAATTTTACAAATTACTGCACTGCACATGGAATCCAAATTCAACACATTGTTGCATATACACCACAACAAAATGGTGTTGCTGAGAGAAAGAAACGCACATTAAAAGAAATGGCTAATTGTATGATCCAAACTAAGGGATTAAGTCTAAAGTATTGGGTGGAAGCCATCAACTATGCAAATTACATAATAAATCACACTCCCACAAACACTCTTAAAAATATAACACTAGAAGAAGCTTGGACTAAAATTAAACCAGATGTAAGTCACTTTCGTGTATTTGGCAGTATAGCATGTGCTCACATTCCTGATGAGAAAAGGAAAGCATTGCAACCTAAAAGTGAGAAGTGTATATTTGTTGGTTATTCTGAAGATGTCAAAGGTTACAAACTTCTTCAATCACATTGTAATGAAATTATTATTACAAGAGATGTTAAATTTGATGAAAATATCTTGGCCTGCGAGCCTAATTCGACATTTGTGCCTTATTTGTCCTGTGACCTAATTCAACGGTTGTACCTTCTTCGTCCTGCGATCCATATTCATCGTTTGTGCCTTACTCTAATCTGGTTTCTTCTTCATATGATGACAGTGAGGATGAAAATCCACCTCCTCTTGCTCACCCTCCTCCAGATGAGTCCTTTGAAGATGAACCAACACCATCTCTAATGCTTCCTAGATGGGTCTGTTCAACACGAGAAGTAGTTGGTGATCTTGTCGGTGATCCTTCAAATAAGCATCAAACACATTCACATTTCTAGAGAGCCTCTTCTCTTTTGGCTCAAGTTTCAAAAACTCATGATCCAGAGACATTTGCAGAATCTTCAGGTCATCTAGATTGGGATACAACAATGAATGAAGAGTATCATTCTTTAATGGCAAACGATACTTGGGATCTTGTACCTCTTCCAAAAGGAAGAAAACTTGTTAGATGTAAATGGGTCTACAGAACTAAGTATGCATCAGATGGAAGTGTTGAAAGACACAATGCTCGTTTAGTTGCCAAAGGATTTTCCCAAGTTGAAGTAATTGACTATCATGAAACCTTTTCCCATGTAGCCAAAATGAATTCCATCCTCCTTGTTCTTTCCCTTGCTGCCTCACATAAATGGGAGGTCCATCAGATGGATGTTAAATCCGCCTTCTTGCATGGATATTTGCAAGAAGAAATATACATGGAACACCCTCATGGGTATGTCTAGAATGACTCTAGCCTTGTTTGTCACCTTAAGAAATCTCTTTATGGTCTCAAGCAATCTCCCCGAGCTTGGTATGTCAAACTGAACACATTTCTTATTGCCACTAGATTCTCTAGGTGCCATTCTGATCCTAGTGTCTATACCAAGAAAGTAGGAAGCCATATCATAATCCTTGTATTTTATGTTGATGAGATTATCCTTATTGGTAGTGGCTCAAAACTTTTAAACCATGTGAAAACCATCCTTAAGAAGAAATTTGAAATGACAGACTTAGGATTTTTGCAATATTTCCTTGGCCTCCAAGTTTTGCAAACCAATGAAGGAATTTTTCTTTCTGAGTCTAAGTATGCTTGTGACCTTATTCATCACTTTCACATGGATGATTGTAAACCAACCCCTTCTCCCTTCCATTCTGAATTCAAGCTTACTACCACCTGTACTTCTCTTGAAGTTGATTCCACCCTGTACCATCAGTTAGTTGGTAGCCTCTTATATTTGACTCATACCCATCCTCATCTTTCCTTTGTTGTTGGTCTTGTTTCTCGGTATATGCAAACACCCCATGAAAGCCATTGGAAAACAGATAAAAGGATACTTTTTTATGTTCATGGTACAGTTCAGTTCATGATACATTACAGTTCAGGGGGGAATCCTTTATTGGTTGGTTTCACTGATTCAGATTGGGCTGGAAACCCTGATGATCGAAAGTCTACTGTAGGTTATGTTTTCATCCTTGGTTCAGGACCTGTCACTTGGGCCTGTAAGAAACAACAACTTATTTCACTTTCTTCAGGAAAAGCAGAGTACCAAGCAGCGGTAAATGCAAGTCAGGAAGACCTATGGCTTTGCCAGACCCTTTTATAGTTTGGATTCCAGCACCAACATCTGAACAGTCTTTGGTGTGACAATTAGAGTGCCAAAAATCTTACCAAATACCCAGTTCAACATCAACATAGAAAACACATCGATATACACATGCACTTCATTAGAAAGCTAATTAATGATCAATTTATTGAATTGATCTTTTTCCCTACAAAATATCAAGTTGCAGACATTTTCACAAAGTCTCTTACGAAAGTGAAGTTTTCCAAACTTTGATCTATGTTAGGAGTTTAGGAAGTTGTCATTAAGGTGGGATAGGCTCTAATGCCTCCTTCCTTCTTCTATTGTGTCACTATTGTAAATCCTTCAATCCTATCCCAATTTGTTCTTAAGGGAGGATGTTAGGATATTTAGACACTTAGGAGTTAGTTAAGATCTACTTGGTATAATATGTCGTTAGGTAAAAGTGTATTTATTAGTGTGTTTCTTTAGTATTCATTAGTATGCATTTGTAGTTAGGAAATTTGACAGTCACGATATGTTCCCGACATAGTAATGAACCTCAAAAATCACCAAAAAAAAAATTTATTTCCATGGCATAAATCAATTTCATTTTAAGCTTATAATGTAAAAAAAAATAGGAATGATTCAATTCCTATTCGTAAGGGTATTATTACACCCATCTAATCTACTTTGAATAGAAGCTTATGTGGTTAAAAGGAAAAGCCCCTCCATGATTTTGTTCCTTCCCTTATTCCCTGCACCCTTCCATCATACTCAAAGTAGGAGGGCGAAACAAACTTAGCTCGAAGAGGCCTCTATTGTTCAGAGAGAGAAAAAGAATATCACCCTGAAGTGTTCAGAGCGAGGATGAGAGAAACATTGTCTCACATGGGTTGATATCCAGTCGAAAAACACTAAATCTTCCTCGCTAGATATCTTTAGCAGAACAAATGGTGACAAAATTGTCAGAAAAAGACTGAAATCGATTGTTAGATCCCATAGATTTGTGCGGAAGTTAAGGATGATCTATCAAAACTCAGAAGGGTAATGATTAGATGTCTTTAGAGGAATGGACGGTGGAAAAATCATCGGGAAAGTACTGAGATCTCATGAATCATCTAATCATAAAGTTCCTCACAGCAACTTGCGAAAAGAAAAAAGGGTCGAGTGGGACCCGCCTTTCGGGGTTTTGGGGTTCAGAGTTTCATGAATTCAAAGCCTAACCTCTACAACCTAGCACTCCCAAAATCGCAAAAAGTGAAAAAGAGGAAAGGTGGGACCCCCTTTGGGATTTCGGGATTCGAAATCCCATGACTTCAAACGCCAAGCCTTTACACACCAGAACTTTTGAAATCGCGAAAAGTGAAAATGAGGCAAGGTGGGACCCACATTTCAAGGGTTTTGGGGTTTCAGACTTCACGAGTTGCAAACTCGACCATCAACTCATAGAAACTTGGGAAATGTGAAAAGGGACGAGTGGCACCCGCATTTCAGGGTTTCAAACTTTGTGAGTTCCAAACTTGAACATCAACTCACAACATCTTGACAGATGTGAAAAGGCACAAGTGGGACCTGCATTTCAGGGTCTCAGCCTTCGCGAGTTCTAAACTCGAACATCAAATCACAACAACTTGTGAAATGCGAAAAGGGACGAGTGGGACTCGCATTTCGGGGTTTCGAACTTTGCGAGTTCCAAAATCGAACATCAACTCACAACAACTTGCGAGATGGAAAAAGGGACAAGTGGGAACCGCATTTCAGGGTCTCGGACTTCACGAGTTCCAAACTCGAACATCAACTCACAACAATTTGCAAAATGCAAAAAGTGTAAGCTTCTGGGTTTCGGGGTTCGGAACTTCGTGAGTTCAAAATAAATATACACGAACCTCCGAAAGGAGAAAGGGAAGTTGGACTAAGTGTTCCTGTCAACAAGTCAAGGAAATAAAAAAAAACGCAAAGGGAGAGAGAGAGAGAGAGCTCTTACTGTAACTCTTCACACTATTTTCCTCACTCCTTGGTCTTTAACCTTTGTGAGTACTCTCAAATTTTCATTTTCTCGGAGAAACCTTACTTTTTTTTTTTGGTGAACTGAGGGTGTATATGGATACGATATACTCTTACTTCACAGAATGCCAACCGCCTAAGTACTTAGGGAAATTACACGAACATAGGGGCACAAAGGATAAAAAAATTCTCTGTATAGGGTAAATTCCATAATATCCACTTAGAGCCTCTTTTAAACCCATGCATTATACGACAACTGTACTAGATTTGCGCATCTATGAAAATACATAGCTAAGAATAACATTCCATCAGATATTTGTCATTAATAAAGATGTTTTGAGGGATCTGAGTTTTGGTTTCCTGGGGGAATTTATCTACAGAGGGGATCTGCCTCTTTGTCGTTAATCTCCTCTTTCCATAGAAATATAACTATAGATGTTCTTCACATATATTCCCCATAACAGACAAAAATGGAAAGAAAAATGTTACAGTTCCAATTTAATCAATACAATGCCTCAAAAGAAAAGTCACTCAGACAGAGAGTGGACATCATTCCAATTTGGATTTAATAAGACATCGAAAAAAAACATAGTCATTCATAATAGAGAGGGGGGTAGATCAACATATCTGAATCCAATCCATGGGAAGACAAAGGGAACAACCACGCTCCTCCCAATCGTAGAACAAGGCAACCAGATCTACTTGCCCGATTCACCCCCTAGCCTGACCATGAATCCATAAGGGTGAATTTGGAAAAACTCCTCCTCTCGGCAATGTCCTTCAAATTCTAACAACTATCCTCTTGCCTCACACTTACTCAACAGTGCTCGTAACAGCAAGAAAATTTGGCTTCAAAAAAACTCCTCTTGCCTCACACTCAATCCGTAGTGCTCATAACAACAAGAGAGTTCAGAAATCCTTTCCCAGCATACATCGCAGTGTTCTGCCTCCTCGCATATGCTATTTATCCATTTTTGCCCAGGTCTTTTCCCTCCTTTGGGGATTTTCGCAGCTTTTATTAATCCCTCGTTTTCAAGGGCTACTAGTGGCCAAATCTCTAATTTTCCACATGTAATCATTAGTCCAGTGGCAGTTCCAACTTGCTCCCCACTCATGGAGTCATGGTCATCTGATTTTAACATGGTTGTTCCATTTGTCCTCCTGCAGTTAATATAATTATTCTGTTGTTATACAAGTGTCATAGTCAAATGGTTAGTTGGGTCCAAACAGATCTCTGCCCAATGGTCACAATAATTAAATACAATTATTAAATTCAAAATTCAGAATTGCCATAAATGGAAAAAAAATTCTAGATTCAAATTTGCCAAAAACAGAAATAAATTTCCAGCACACAAAAATATTTATTTTTGGGGGATGTCACATCATTTCCCCCTTCAGTAAATATTTTTCCTTAGTGTTTGTTCCTTTCTTGGAACAGGATTGGATGAGATTTCTACAAATCTCCCTCCAATTCCAAAGTGGCCTCCTCAGGATTAAAGTGCTTCCATTGCACCTTTACCTGAGCGATGGCTCTGTTCCGAAGTGTTACTTCTCTCTGGTCCAGAATGCGTAGGGGTTCCACCTGCACCAAGTTCCAATCAATCATATGAGTAGGGTCATGTATATACTTTTTTAACAAAGAAACATGAAATACATTATGAATTCTTAGATTAGCTTGAAGTGCAAGCTGATATGCTATGGGTCCAATTCGAGTTAGTATCTCGAAGGGCCCACAAAACCTGGGTGCTAGCTTGGCACAGTTCCCCAACTTAAACAAGATTTTTTGGGCCTTGACCTTCAAATAAACATGGTCTCCCACTTGAAATTCCAAGTGTCTTCTTTTTTGATCATCATAGATCTTATTTTTGTCCTGTGTTTCTTTCAAGTTCTGTTGTACATTCTTTACCATGTTCTCCATTTCTTGAAGCATCTCTGTTCCAACCATGAGTCTGTCAGCTGGGTTATCCCAGATAATCAGAGTTGTACACTTTCTGCCATACAATATTTCGAAAGGGCTCAACTTAGTCGAAGTTTGGTACCCATTGTTATATGCAAATTCCACCAAGTGTAGGTAGTCTTCCCACTTGTTCGGTTTTGTTCTTACATACATGCGGAGCATATCTTCTATGATTTGGTTTGTCCTTTCAGTCTGTCCATCTATTTGTGGGTGGTAACTCATGCTGAAATTCAAATTAGTATTTATCCCTGCAAACAATTCCTTCCAAAAAGCGGATGTGAATTTTACATCTCTATCTGAAATCACCATTTTAGGAATACCATGCAGTCTAAAAATTTCTTTCATGAATATTTCAGCAATGTTAATATCTTTAAAAGTATACTTTACAGGAATAAAGTGTACAGACTTACTATGTTTATCGATTACAACCATGATATATTCATTATGTTTCTGAGTTTTAGACAAACTTGTGATAAAGTCCAGTGAGATGGTCTCCCATTTCCATTTTGGTACTGGTAATGGCTGTAATAGGCTGGATGGATGCTGGTGTTCAGCCTTAACCTGCTAGCAATCTTGGCACCTAGCCAAGTACTCTGTTGTTTCTCCCTTCATATTAGGCTAGTAAAATAGTTTTCTGAGTGTTGTTATTGTTTTTTGGTAACCTGGATGGCCAGAGTATGGTTTCTTATGCACTTCGTCTAAAATAGTTAATTTTAGCTCTGTTGAATCTAGTACGTAAAATCTGTTTTTAAATCTTAATAGTCCCTCCTTGTCGATACTTATATCTGTTTCATTTGAGTTTGTGACACTATTTTTCAATTTCGCCATCATCTTAGTGTAGTTCTCATCAACACCTGTCGTTCTTATTCTTTTTTCCAAATCACTTTCCGCTCTGCTGATATTTGTCTCAGATAACCCATGGATTCTGTGGCTTAAAGCATCTGCTACTTTATTTTCCTTACCCTTGATATGTCTGACTTCGGATTTGAATTTGTTTAAGAAGGCTAGCCACCTTGCTTGTCTCGCATTAAGGTCTGGTTGGTTAAACAAATATTTCACTCCGCTCTTATCTGTTAATAGTCAGAATTTTCTGCCCATGATATAGTGTTTGCCACATTTCTAAGGCATGTATTACTGCTGCCAATTCTAAGTCATGAGTGACATAACTTCACTCGTGTTCCTTTAATTTCCGGGATTCATAACAAATCACGTGCCCTTCCTAAGTTAGAACACCGCCTAACCCCTCTTTACTTTCATCAACGCATACTGTGAAGTCTTTATCTGGGTCTGCTACCTTCAAGATGGGCGTTGATGTCAGCAATTCTTTTAGCTTGTTAAAACTATCTTGACACTTTTGCGACGAGTTAAACTTGGTCCCTTTCTTTTGCAGTTATGTGATAGGGTATGCTATCTTGGAGAACCCTTCTATAAATATTTGATAATACCCGGTGATTCCCATGAATGACCGGATATCTTCCACATCCTTAGGTATTGGCCATTCCATAATGGCTTTTATCTTTTCTGGGTCCATGGAAATACCTTCTAAAGAAATGACATGTCCTAAATATTGTATTTATTTTTTATAGAAATCACACTTGTCGAATTTTTCATATTGTTTGTGATTTCTTAGTGTTTGCACAACTATTCATAAGTGTTCATCATGTTCCTCCTCTGTTTTAGAATAGACCAAAATATCGTCAATAAATACTACCATGAACTTGTCTATGTACTTGCTAAAAATGTTGTTCATCAAGCACATAAACGTGGTTGGTGCATTAGTGAGTGCGAAAGGTATGACTACAAACTCGTAGTGTTCATATCTTGTTTGAAAAGTTGTTTTGTTTATGTCCTATTACTTTATCCTAACTTGATGATATCCAGATCGTAAATCCAATTTTGAGAAGATCTTGGCCCCACCGACTTGATCGAACAGATCATTTATCCATGGTAAGGGGTATTTTTTCTTAATGGTCACTTTGTTCAGTTGTCTATAATCGATACATAGTCTTAGAGTATCGTCTTTCTTTTTCACAAAGAGGATTGGTGCTCCCCATGGCGAGACACTTGGTCTGATGTATTCTTTATCCAACAATTCCTACAATTGTATTTTTAATTCTGTCAGTTCTGGTAAACTCATTCGGTAGGGTGATTTTGATATAGGGGATGATCTAAGTAGTAAGTCTATGGAGAAATCTATTTCTCTCCTAAGAGGCAAATCTGGTATCTCATCAATAAACATGTCTCTAAATTCACGTAGGACAAAAAAGTCTTCTAACTTGGGCTTATCTTCTTTTTCTAATAGATTCTTTACTTGGATGGCATAAACTTGACATCCCTTTCTAATACATTTCTTAAATTGCATCGCTGAAACTTGTTTGACTGACACATGTTTTGGTATATCTTGGGCTATTCTAACAGTGCCAAAATTATCTTTATAGCTAAGTATCTTTTTATAACAATCTAGTACTTCTTTGTGTTGTTCCAACCAATCCATCCCAATAATCATATCATAAGAACCTAGTGGTAGGATGTTCATATTGGTCCTTATCTTTTGACCATCTAAACTGAACTCAAGATCAGAAATAAAGTTAACTACTTTTCTTTTAGTCCCTATTGCTAGTTGTACAAGCCAAGGTTTTTCATGCTTTTGTTTCTTAAGTTTATTCGACTCTACTACATCGGGAGTAATATAACATAATGTAGCTCCAGGGTCAATTAAAATAGAAATTCCATTGTCAAGTATTTTACCTTCAATCTCTACCACTGAGGACTGGTGGTCAGCTTGTCGACCATCTATGGTTGCATTTATCTGATGCAGACTTCTGCCCATGTCACCCACTGTCGAGGCTTCCTGCAAATTGTGAACAACAGTTCTATTTTTTGCAATTAAACGTGGACAGTTCCTCCTTAGATGAGGTTCTCCACACTCCCAACACTTTAATGGATCACGGGAATTGTCCCAAAACTTCTTCATTCCAAGGTTTACTGGTTTACTGCTACCTTGCGTATTCAGATGATTGGAGTGAAAATCCTTCCTTGGGGAACCCTTTGCTACATTCTGATAAGGAGCCAGCTGGTATCTCTTCATCCACTGGTTTATTCCATCTTGCTTCTTATCCTTCTAGGTCTTGGGAAACTCTATCCGCTGTTTATACTGTTCATAGCACATTCGTGCCTTCCTGAATGACTCACTCAAGGATTTGGGGTTATCAAACTCAATTCTGTCCCTGTAGGACTATGGTAAACAACTTAAGAATTGTTGGATTTTTACCTTATCCTCCTGGATGTATGGTACGAACCTTAGTAGTTCCAGAAATTTATTTATAAGGTCATCCATCGTCATTTTTCCGAGTCATAATTCATAAAATTCTTTCGTCTTCCTTTCATAATAGCTCTCATAAAGGTATTGTTTCTTAAAATACTTCTTGAAGTCGAACCATTACAACTGTTTCTCCTTTAGTCCCTTGGCCAATTTTAGGTCCTGCCACCAAATGCTAGCCTTTCCCTTCATATTGTAGATGTCCATTCTGACCCTCATGTTGCTGGAATAGTTATAGATTTGGAAGTTTTTTTTGATGTCCAACAACCATGCCTCGGCTTCTTCTCCTGTCCTGGACTCTTCATCAAAAGTAGTTGGTTTAATCTTTTTAAATTCTCCTTCAAGGTGGTCTGTTTGTTTTCTTTTCTTGTCTGGTATGGGTTTGTCTTCAACTAAAGGTGTCCCCTCAGACGAACTATCTCCTTTCTCTGTTTTCGCATCAGAATTCTTGGAGGCCCTTTTGTTGAACTCTTCCTCATGGTTATCATCTTTTGGGATTTTCTTGGTTACTATACTATGCAACAACACTTTATTTATCTCTTGTTGTTCCTGTTGTGCCTTCTTTAATTTTTCAATATCGGCCTTGAAAGCCTATAGTTCAACTATAAGGTTTCTCATTGTTTCCAACACCTCCATGGGTGAGCTTCCATCACTGTTTTGTCTCATATCTCCAGGAGGTCCTTGTTGCGGATTCTCTTCCATCCTGATTTCTGCACCTTCTTTAGCTACCATTATTTAACACAAAATAGAAAAGCTTTATGTTTGCAATTCACAAGGTTTGTTAGTTTTGTCATAGATCATAATATATATACTAAGCAATTAATGTGACCCTATTCAGGCCCAGTGTTATAACTTTTTCTCTGATACCATATGTAATGAACCTCAAAAATCACAAAAAAAAAAAAATTATTCCCATGGCATAAATCAATTTCATTTTAAGCTTATAATGTAAAAAGAACAGGAATGATTGAATTCTTGTTCGTAAGGGTATTATTACACCCATCTAATCTACTTCGAATAGAAGCTCATGTGGGTAAAAGGAAAATCCCCTCCATCATTTTGTTCCTTCCCTTATTCCCTGCACCCTTCCATCATACTCAAAGCAGGAGGGTGATACAAACTTAGCTCGAAGGGGCCTCTGTTGTTCAGAGAGAGAAAAGGATATCACCCTGAAGTGTTCAGAGAGAGGCTGAGAGAAACATCATCTCGCAGGGGTCGAGATCTAGTGTGAAAATGCCAAATATTCCTCTCCATATATCTTTAGGAGAACGAACGGTGATAAAATTGTCAGAAAAAAGACCAAAATCCAGTGGATCGTTAGATCCCATAGATCTATGCGAAAGTTAAGGATGATCTATCAAAACTCAGGAGGGTAACAATCAGATGTCTTTAGAGGAACGAATGATGAAAAATTCATCGGGAAAGTACTGAGATCCCGTGAATCATCGGATCATAAAGTTCCTCGCAACAACTTGCGAAAATAAAAAAGCGCCAAGTGGGACCCGCCTTTCGGGGTTTCTAGGTTCAGAGTTTCATGAATTCAAAGCCTAACCTCTACACCCCAGCACTCCTGAAATCGCGAAAAGTGAAAAAGAGGAAAGGTGGGACCCCCTTCGGGATGTTAAGATTCAGAATCTCATGACTTCAAACACCAAGCCTTTACACACCAGAACTTTTGAAATCGCGAAAAGTGAAAAAGCGGAAAGGTGGGACCCACATTTTGAGGGTTTCAGGGTTTCAGACTTCGCGAGTTCCAAACTTGAACATCAACTCACAGTAACTTGTGAAATGCGAAAAGGGAGTAGTGGGACCGGCATTTCGGGGTTTCAGACTTCGTGAGTTCCAAACTTGAACATCAACTCACAACATCTTGCGAAATGCGAAAAGGGACGAGTAAGACCCGCATTTTGGGGTCTCAGACTTTGCGAGTTCCAAACTTGAACATCAACTCACAACAACTTGTGAAATGCGAAAAGGGACAAGTGGGACCCGCATTTCGGGGTTTCAGACTTCGCGAGTTCCAAACTCGAACATCAACTCACAACAACTTGTGAGATGAAAAAAGGGACCTGCATTTTGGAGTCTCGGACTTCGCGAGTTCCAAACTTGAACATCAACTCACAACAACTTACGAAATGCAAAAAGTGGAAGCTTCGAGGTTTCAGGGTTTGGAACTTCGTGAGTTCAGAATCAATATACTTGAACCTACAAAGGGCGAAAGGGAAGTTGGACTAAGTGTTCATGTCAACAAGTCAAGGGAATAAAAACAAACACAAAGGGAGAGAGAGAGAGAGAGAGAGCTCCTATTGTAACTCTTCACACTATTTTCCTCACTCCTTGGTCTTTAACCTTTGCAAGTACTCTCAAATTTTCGTTTTCTGGGAGAAACCTTTTTTTTTTTTTTGGTGAACTAAGGGTGTAGATGGATACGATATACTTTTACTTCATAGAATTATGACCTCCTAAGTACTTAGGGAAATTACACGCATAGAGGGGTACAAAGGATAAAAAAATTCTCTGTATAGGGTAAATTCTATAATATCCACTTAGAGCCTCTTTTAAACCCATGCATTATACGTCAACTGTACTAGATCTGTGCATGTATCAAAATACATAGCTAAGAATAACATTCCATCAGAGATTGGTCATTAATAAAGATGTTCCGAGGGATCTGAGTTTTGGTTTCCTGGGGGAATTTATCTACAGAGGGGATCTGCCTGTTTGTCGTTAATCTCCTCTTTCCATAGAAATATAACTACAGATGTTCTTCACATATATTCCCCATAACAGATAGAAATGGAAGAAAAATGTTACAGTTCCAATTTAATCAATACAATGCCTCAAAATAAAAATCACTTAGACAGAGAGTGGACATCATTCCAGTTCGTATTTAATAAGACATCAAAATAAAACACAGTCATTCATAATAGAGAGGGGGGTAGATCAACACATCTGAATCCAATCCACGAGAAGACAAAGGGAGCAGACACATTCCTCCCAACCGTAGAACAAGGCATCCATATCTACTTTCCCGATTGACCCCCTAGCCTGACCATGAATCCATGAGGGCGAATTCGGAAAAACTCCTCCTCCCGGCAATGTCCTTCAAATTCCAACATTTATCCTCTTGCCTCACACTTACTCAACAGTGCTCATAACAACAAGACAATTTGGTTTCAACAAAACTCGTCTTGCCTCACACTCAATCCGTAGTGCTCATAATAGTAAGAGAGTTCAAAAATCCTTTCCTAGCATACTTTGCAGTGTCGTGCCTCCTCGCATATGCTATTTATCCATTTTTGCCCAGGTCTTTTCCCTCCTTTGGGGATTTTCACATATTTTCTTAATCCCTGATTTTTAGGGGTTGCTAGTGGCCAAACCTTTGATTTTCCACTTGTAATCATCAGCCCAGGGGAAGTTCCAACGTGTTCCCCACTCATGGAGTCATGGTCAGCTGATTTTAGCATGGTTGTTCCATTTGTCCTCCTGCAGTTAATATAATTATTCTGTTGTGATACAAGTGTCATAGTTGAATGGTTAGTTGGGTCCAAACAGATCTATGCCCAACGGTCAAAATAATTAAATACAGTTATTAAATTCAAAATTCAGAATTGCCATAAATGGCAAAAATTTTCCAGATTCAAATTTGCCAAAAAAGGAAATAAATTTCCAACACATAAATCTATTTATTTTGGGAGGATGTCATAGTTCCCGACATAGAGTGATCCAATGGTTCATACTCTCCTCGATCTTAATGGCCATTGATCTATGGCTTAACACCCAATTGGTCCATGATCTCTATTTAAGGAGAATGGAGGATCATTTGCCGATGATCGATTGTGAGAAGCTCTCTTGTACAATCTCTCTGTAATAATTTTCTTTGCATTAATAAACTGTTGTAAGTATCTGCATTGGTTGGGGCCCTGAAAGTTTCCTTGTAGGTGTTTTACCACGTGAAAACATCGGTGTGTTGATCTTTGATCTGGTTATGTGAGTGGTTACTAAAGGTGTCCGTCCTTTGCTGGAATACCTGTGTTGTCGAACATTACAGCCATAACTCTTGTGGTAGCAAGCATAGGTGGATCCATATCAGGGCTTGTGCAAAGTCTTCTTTTTCAGCATTGATCTTCTTCATCCAGAAGGGCAGGAAGAGGCCGCCTAAATTGAATAAATAGGGTCCCCCATAAAATATGCTATTTTGATATTCTAGGTTATGGAAGATGATGGTAAAGAATCCCTTGGAGCCTAGTTGTAGGTCATAATGTTCTTTAGTTTTCCACCAATGTTGTATCCATTTGACAAGTACTCGTTTAGAGGGCCATAATCCTAGTAATTTTCCGACCATCATGTAGTCTCTCATGTATTTTTTTTTCTCTTATATGCGGGTTGTGTTGATCAAATATTTTTTTGCTAGCGGTGCCTAAGGTATGCATTTACTAGGTTCCCAAGGATGTATTTTTTTTTCTGGAACAGGTCCTGTTTCAATCTCCATTTCTTTTCCTTTAGAAACACCTTTAAATAATATTTGTGAATGTTTTCTAGCGGTGGCTTGAAGAATGGTCGACAAAAACCTCCACCAGAAGGTTCCTAGACCATGACCTTGCGATAGGAGGCACCTCGTGGCCCCTCTTCATTGGGGATCATGTCTTTCCCCGAATGGGGCGTTGGAAGGGAGTAGCAAGGAGCCAAGGATCCTAAACCCTAATCCGATCCAGTGATTCCTCTATGATCTTAAATCTTTAATCATTAATCAAAATCCTTTATCGAACTTATCTTTCGATAAAAATAGGTGAAGAATAATTGTAAGGAAATGAGGGAAGCCTCTTGGTTAAGATGAACAATATTATTTTTAATTTTAAATTGTGAGTAATTCAATTTTTTTGGATTTGCTCAATTATTTTTTAATTTTTTGGGGGCAAGCTTCTATCTCAAACATCATAATGATAAAAAATCACTAACCTTAATTAATACGCCATCTAAAATTAATTTATTTTTAATTTACCATTAAAAAATGAATCCTTTCATGACCAAAACTTTAAAGACTTTTTTTTTTGGTAAATTTTAGATAAAAATTTTACAAATCAGTGTAGTGAACTTCAAACTTGTGTAAACAAGTATTAAGGTAAAAAAAAAATGTTTTAATTTTTTTATTTAAATTTATATAGATTTGTTTCATCACTTAACGAAAACCTTAAATGTAAATTATAGTTATTTTATCATGTTAAATTAAGCGATGGTAAAGTTTTAAATTAAGTGTTTGAGGAAAAGTTGGTGCTGCAAGAGTAGATGGAGAATTTGATCCACATGGGAAAGATGATATTGCCAAGATTTACTATAGATGATAATATCATCAAAGAAAACAAAGACAAAATGATGTAGAAAAGGACGAAAGACATGATTCATGAGGATTAGGAAGGTGGAAGGGGCATTACACAGGCCAAAGGGAATGACCAAAAACTCATAGTCACCCTCGTGAGTTCGAAAGGTAGTCTTCGATATGTCATCTTCTTGCATAAGTATCTGGTGGTAGCCAGAACTTAGATCAAGTTTAGTGAAATACTGAGCACCAATCAACTCATCCAAGAGATCATCAATGACATGAATGGGGAACTTGTCCTTGATGGTGAGCTTATTGAGGGAACGAAAGTCGGGACACATGAACCAAGTACCTTCTTTATTAAGTACCATGAGCACATGTGAATAATAAGGGTTGGTACTAGGGAAGATAACACCCGGTTGGAGCAATTCCTGCACTATTTTATCAATTTCATTATTTTGGCCAAAGGGGTGACGATAAGGGCAAACATTGGGAGGAACACTTCAAGGAACAAGGGGAATATAATGATCATGAACAACACAAGAAGGATGAATTCTTTGAGGGGTGGAAAAAAAAATTTGATCTTTGGAAAGGATATCTTGGAGTTCAAGATGCAAAGAGGATGTCTCAATGGCTTGAATAGAATGGGCTTGAGAAATGATACTGTAGTGGCCTTTATTGAGGATTGTTTCCATAAGATGGAAACTAATGATCTCAAGAGAAACAACTGTGATACCTTGGAATTGATACCTTTGTCCTTCTTGTTGGAATGGCATGGTTAATTCCTTAAAATTTATAAGAATGGGACCCAAAGTGCGTAACCATTCAACACCGAGAACAATGTCACAACCTCCCATGTCAATGGAAAAAATATGAGATTTCAATTGGTAATGTCCAATTTGAAGATGACAATTTTCACAATGCCCACCACATTTCATGGACCCACCATTGGCTATCATGATTTGAAAATTATTGACAACACATATATAGCAATTGGTTTCCTGGAAATGTGACGATGAATAAAATTGTGGGTGCTACCATTGTCAACAAGGTTGATGACCTTCCTATGCATAATGTATCCAATGATATTGAGTGTTTGTGGGGCCGAGAAGCCAGTGAGGGCATGTAAGGAAATAAGTGGGTCAACTTCAGATGGGTCAACAGGATCCTAGGTGTCATTGGGAAGGGAGGGTTCATCAACAAGGGGAACTATCACATCCTCTTCTGAAAAAATGGCCATAAATAGTTTTTGTTCCTTACACTTGTGCCCCAGAAATTATTTTTCATTAGAATTATAGAAAAGACATTTTAGTTGGCGTTCAACCATTTCAACCATATTTAGCTTATGTACCTTGAGGGGAGTGATAGGGGGGTTAGGATTAGTGGGTTGAGGGCTAGGAACAAAAGAGGTTTTTTTTTTTTTTTTTTTTTTTTTTTTTTCTCTGGGAAAAAGAAACTTGTTGGGCCTCTTTAGCACATTTACTAGCTTCCAACCAAGTTGGAGGGCAGGCCATAAGAACCTAGGATCATATTTCATCCTTGAGACCACTAATAAATCATTCATGGAAGAAAGAATCTGACATACCCTCTATTCAAAAGGCCAAGTGATAAAAAGTAGTGATGAAGTCTTCCATTGTGCCTGACTATTTCAACTTGGTCAAACAACCTATATAGTGGGTATCAATATCAAAGAAGGCATAGAGCTAAAAAAAAAACTAGGTCCAGGCAATATACCCCTGACGTGAATTTTTTTTCCATTGCCACCATTTCCAGGGTTCAAGATCTAGATAGAGTACATCATAGTGAATTTTGGCCAACTCGTCAGTAATACCATGGAAAGAAAAATAATGCTCCATTTGAGTGACCCAACATGTAGGATCAGAGCCATCAAATTTAGTGACCTATACACAGGGAAGACTATGTTCACGATGAAAGGAATTGGAGTGAAAATGCGGAGAATGGTAGGAATCGACAACATCGAGTTGTTCTAATGAGGAAGGACCCATAGGGCAGTTCAACAATTGATTGACATCAGACTGGAGGGAGGTTAATTGGGTTTTGAGGTTGGCTTCCATGCTGTTAAATTTGTTCTATAATTTATCAATGCAAGAATGGTTAGAATCCATTTGAGATGTGAGATGTTTGATGGAGACATGGGATTGATTGATTGAAGTTTTGAGGTCTCGGTTGTGAATGATGGCCATTTGGAGAGGGGAAGTGATGGTGAGGAAAAATATGGGTGGGTGAGACCATGAAAAAAATACTTATAAGTGATATGTACCATGACGATCAGTGCTTGAAGGGAAATATAATGGAATAGACAAAAAAATAGGGAAATTGGGAAGGGGTCGAGTCCACTGAAAATAAAGGATTAAAAATGAAGGGTATGACTATGATAAGGGAGAAAATGGGAATCCAATGGAATAGGTCCCAAATAAGTGTGTCAGTGGGACCACTATACTCTTTTTGTTTTTACTTCTGCAGATTTATACTCTGGCATGAAAAATATTGCAGTGATGAAATGCCCAAATGATTAACAGGAAGAAATGTGTAGTAATTTCGCAACCAGAATATAGAAGACATTGTATCACGACAATAGATATTGTATGTTGTATTTATGTTCCCTTCTCAAGGGTTAGGGTATTCAAGGGTTCTACAGACAAGGGTTTTCCCTATGTTATAGCTCTCTAATATATGTGTGGGTTCCAACAATAGTACTTGGCCCAATATATCAGGGCACAAACTAACAAGGCTAGATTGTACCCTTAGTGATTGTAATGAACCTCAAAATACCATACAAAAAAAATAAAAATTGTTTACATAATTTACTTGACAGTAAGGAATCCATTAGCAATAAGAATTCTAATATGCAACTTTGATATAAAACTTTATCATAGAATTTTTTTACTATATGACTTCTAAATTCTCCTTACCACATGTTATTCGAAATATGTCATCAAGTCTTACCTTAAGTGATAAAGTTATAATGGAAATCCCCAAGGATTTTAGAAAAAGAACTAAAACCTTTAGGAGGAGGGTCTAAATGATTAAAGTAAACTTTACATAATCCCTACTATACTCACCCTATTTGGAAAATTGTCTCCATTCTATACTCGTGCCCAATTGTTCTCGAAATGTTTCTCCTAGGGAGATCCCTTTGGTTCCTACCAACTTGGCCAAGGGTTGGGTTAAGGACCGATGACTGTCACAAGCCTTGAGGTCCTAGTCATTTAAAGGCTCTTAACTCGAAAAATGGTCGAATTGAAATCTCGATGTCATGTCACTAGTGGAACTACGACAACGAGAATCCAACCATTACCTAAGACCTATCACAGGGGTATGGAAGTGACATTCCTTAAGTGGGAAAGGAAATCCTTGTCAGGGTATTAAAAGCTCTGCATCCATCATTAAGGCAGTCTACTAGTCATACTGAAAATAACTTGGCTATATTCTCGAAGTGTCATGCCGACCCTGCCTTGGTCATGTGGCTCACCCATTCTTCGCACTATTCATAATTTTGGAGACAACAAGGCATCGTTTAGGTTTTGAGAGGGTTCAGGGTTTGTCATTCTGTGTTATTTCTTTCTTTTTGAAGAGGCCCTGTGTGTCAAGGGGGTTTTAGAGGTGAATATTGTGGCCCTAGTGGTTGCCTCCATCCAATTGTAGAGGACATGTATTACATTTTGGGAAAGTTCTTCTCTAAACTTCAAACATTAATACCCTGGTTATTTCAATAAGAAGATTATGATTTTCGGAACAAATTGTCCGTGCCAAGTTATCGTTCTGTGTTATCCCTCATTTTCTTCCTATGGAATTCTTCTTTTGTCAACTTCCTTACATTACATTCAGAGTCATCCTTAACCCTATTTCAATGGCCTTTTCTTTGAGTTCATCAATGATTCTCTTTTATTTAATGAGAAGGACAGTTAGCCCACCTATCCAGGTTTGGGATATAGGGTTTTGTAACTCTTTTTCATGAACCATAATTCATATCTGAGTATTCATGAATTTGAGGGAAGTGTTTATTCTCGGTTTAATTACCACAATCTTGGTCAGAGCATTCTCTGCATTTACTTTATTGACCTAAGTGATTCTGTAAAAGGGTTCGAGAAGACTAGACTTGTAGTCATGATACTCCTGGTTTGAATGGGTGGATTAAGCTCTATTTCACCTAAAAAACACATTCTTGTTTTTCACCTACACAAATGAAATTACGATTTGGTTGATTACTATATTTCATTATTAAATAATATTGTGTAAAGAATTTTTTGTTTATTATAGCTATATCATTCATTTTAAGAGATGAAACGTATCATTAATGATGGGACCTATTCTGATGTGAGGGTACCCATCAGTATGTATTGTCTCCTTCACCCTCGGCTCTATACGACTATCCAGCTGGAAGATGTCAAGGAAAGGATCATTTTCGGCAAGTTCAAAAGTTAAGTAAAACATTGGTATGATGTATTTTTAGACATTTGCACTTAAATCGTGTTCTTCTTACATTGTCTTTGTATACGAGTTTACTAATCATCGTATATGATGGACTCCTCCAGGTTTCCGTCTATCTGAAGGTTCTGGCTGCTCACCTGCATACTCAACATAACAAGGTAGACGAGTTCCCTTTTGTAACCCTTCAGGAGTTAGAGCCGTCCATGTTACAACTAATATGTAGTTACCAATATCATTTCCCTCAGTTTTCCAATCGGCTTGGGAAGGGAAAGTATTTCCAATGTAACTTAAAACCTTTGGGCTACAATTATTATAATACAATAATTTATGTACAGGTTTTTCTCGGTCTTTTGTTCAAAGTAAATGACTGTTTTAATCATTCACCCTACAGATCTCACCCTATCGCGAAATCTGTTT
>JZKD02S2323265.1:112662-127573 GCA_000966675.3 Picea glauca | reverse complement strand
GTGGTGGTGAAATTGTTTGATGTTTATGCTATGTTGCGTTGCCTAAATTCGAAACCGTCTATTTCCATGATCTTCGAGTGGACAGTTTTGCATATGTTCTCATATTTAATGGGTTTTGTAATTTACTCCATACTGTGTATATTCCTACAATTAGGTCCTTTTTATTCTATATGAAAGGAATTCAATATTAAAAGGTCTATCAGCCTGTGATTTATGTTCGTTGAAATTCATCTTCGAGTTCTTATTCTTATGGAATAATTTACTATTGTATTTATCTTATATAATGGAACAACAAATTATTCAGTTTAATCTGGTACTGAAATAAATTTTTAGAGGGTTTTTCAAGACCTTTCGATTTAGAAGTTCCTTTATACGAGAGACAGTTGGTCTCCTAGCAGCATAGTTGTTTGTTCACAGTATTGACAATAATTTTCTGTATAAGTGGGATTCTTGTTGGAGTTATTAAATCTTTATTTAACAAAATAAAACTACACATTGTAATTGTATCTATATTCATTACATATCAAGATATAACCTGATGGAAATTACATGTACATACTTTCTTAGATTTCCACTTAAGTATAGATAGATTTGCTTACTATTTCTACTAGAGAAGTAAATGTATGCCTGCAATTAGATCTAATTATTCCTACCTCATTCGTACATAAATAGTTCTGTCCATAATTTCAATTACAGGGATAAGCTTACACCTGTAGGTAGATCTATTCTTTCTTCCAGTTCATTCGCATTTAAATACTTCTACCCAATAATTTTAACCACAGAATTAGACATACACCAAATCTTTCAAGTTATTTTGCATAGATCATTCTACCTAGAATTCTAGTTCAAAATGCCCCATTCTAGAAAATTTGGTCTTTGATTATAAACTCCATACAACAAACATATGTCCTACATGGGAGTTATTTCAACTTAACCCAAACAGAGCATCATATTGATTATACAAATTCATTTAAAACAAAGAAGGGCAATATTTAACATATTTGAATCCAATCTATGGGAATACAAAGGGAACAACCACATTCCTCCCAACCATAGAATAGGCCAGCCAAAATCACTTGCCCAATTCACCCCCCACACTGACCATGAATCCATGAGGGTGAACTTGGAAAACTCCTCCTCGGAAATGTCTTTCAACTCTAGCAGATTCCTCTTGCCTCACACTTGATCAGTTATGTTCATAAAAACAAGGAAAAATCAATAGTCTCTTTTCCCCATCATACTTGGCAGCGTCATGCCTCTTCACATATGCTATTTAACAAAAGAATGCTTTTGCCTAGGTCTTTCTTCCCCCTTGGGAATTTTCACAGCTTCTAAATCCTTGATTTTCATGGGCTTCCCATGGCGAAATCTCTGATTTTCCACTTGCAATAGTCAACCCAGAGGTAGTTCCAACATGTTCTGCACTCATGGAGTTATGGTTAGCTAATTTTTAACATGGTTGTTCGATTTGTCCTCCCGCAATCAATATAAAATATTTTGTTTTCATACAAGTTTCAATTCAAATAGTTGGTTGGGTCAAATCAGATCTCTGCCCAATAGTCATAATAATTAATTACAATTGTCAAATTCGAAATTTGGAATTTCCATAAATGGCAAAAAAATTCCAAATTCGAATTTACTAAAAACGGAATAATTTCCAACAAATTTTAAATCTCAAAAATACTTTATTTTTGGGGATGTCACATCCTTTCCTCCTTCAATAAAACACTGTCCTTAGTGTTAGTTCCTTTCTTGAAACAAGAATGGATGATATTTCTGCAAATCTCCCTCCAACTCCCAAGTGGCCTCCTCAGGATTAAAGTGCTTCCATTGCACCTTTACCTGAGCAGCGGCTCTGTTCCGAAGTGACATTTCTCTCCAGTTGAGAATACATAGGGGTTCCACCTGGAACTCACCTTCGAGTTCCACCTGCACCAAGTTCTAATCAATCATAAGAGTAGCGTCATGAAGATACCTTTTCAACAAAGAAACATGAAATACATTATGAATTCTTAAATTAGCTGGAAGTGGAAGTTGGTATGCTATGGGTCCAATTCGAGTTACTATATCGAAGGGACCACAACACCTGGGTACCATCTTGGCACAGTTCCTAACTTCAATGAGATTTTCCATGCTTTTACCTTCAAATAAACATGGTCTCCCACTTGAAATTCTAAGTGTCCCCTTTTCTGATATGCATAGCTCTTATGTCTGTCCTGTGCTTGATTTAAGTTTTGTTGTACCTTCCTTACCATGTTCTCCATTTATTAGAGAATCTCTGGTCCAACCATGAGTCTGTCTATCGGGTTATCCCAACTAATTGGAGTCATACACTTTCTGTCATACAATACCTAGAAAGGGCTTAACTTAGCCGATGTTTGGTACCCATTGTTATATGCAAATTCTAATAAGTGTAGATAGTCTTCCCACTTTTTTGGTTTTGTTCTTACGTACACGCGAAGCATATCCTCTATGATTTGGTTTTTCCTTTCGGTCTTTCCATCCATTTGTGGGTGGTAACTTGTACTGAAATTCAAATTAGTATTTAGACCTGCAAACAATTCCTTCCAAAAAGCGGATGTGAATTTTATGTCTCTATCTGAAATCACCATTTTAGGAATACGATGTAGTCTAAAAATTTCTTTCATAAATATTTCAACAATGTTTATAGCTTTAAAAGTAGACTTTATAGGAATAAAGTGTGTGGACTTACTGATTTTATCGATTACAACCATAATAGAATCATTTTGTTTCTGATTTTTTGGCAAACCTGTTATAAAGTCTAGCGATATGGTCTCCCATTTCCATTCTGGTACTGGTAATGGTTGTAATAGGTCGATTGAATGTTGTTGTTTGGCCTTAACCTATTGAAAATCTTGGCACCTAGCCAAGTACTCTGTTGTTTCACCCTTCATATTAGGCCAGTAAAATAGTCTTCTAAGTGTCGTTATTGTTTTCTGGTATCCTGGATGGCGAGAGTATGGTTTCTTATGCACTTCATCCAAGACTATTAACTTTAATTCTGTTGAATCTGGTATGTAAAGTCTGTTTTTAAATCGTAGTAGTCCCTCCTTGTCGATACTTAGATCTGGTTCCTCTGAGTTTGAGGTACTGTTTTGTAATTATACCATTATCTTAGTGTAATTTTCGTTGTTAATACCTGTCATCCTTATTCTTTGTTCCAGTTCACTATCTGCCCTGCTGATACTTATTTCAAATAACCCATGGACTATTCTTTTTAGAGTGTCTGCTACCTTATTTTCCTTCCCCTTGATATGTCTGACGTCGAAGTCGAATTCTCTCAATAATTATAGCCATCTTGCTTTCCTTGCATTAAGATCTGGTTGTCTAAACAGATATTTCACGCCGCTATTATCCGTCAATAGTAGAATTTTTCTGCCCATTATATAATTTCACCACATATTTAAGGCGTGTATTACTACTGCCAATTCCAAGTCATGAGTAACATAATTTTGTTCATGTTCTTTTAATTTATGGGACTCGTAACAAATCACGTGTCCTTCCTAAGTTAAGACACCAACTAGTCCTTCTTTACTTGCATCAACACATATGGTAAAATCTTTATCTGGGTCTGCTACCTTCAATATGGGTTTCATTGTCAATAATTCCTTCATCTTGTTAAAACTTTCTTGAAATTTTTGTGACCAGTTAAACTTGGTCCCTTTTTTTTGTAATGATGTGATAGGGTAAGCTATTTTGGAAAGTACTTTTATGAATCTGTGATAGTATCTGGTGATTCTCATGAATGACTGGGTGTCTTCTATTTGGTATCGACCATTCTATAATGGCTCTTACTTTCTCAGGGTCAACTGCAATGCCTTATGCAGATATTATGTGTCCTAGGTACTATATCTTCTTCTTGTAAAAATTGCACTTATCAAATTTATCATACAGTTTGTGCTTCCTTAAAGTTTGCAGAACGATTCTTAAGTGTTCTTCATGTTCTTCCTCTGTTTTAGAATATGCCAAAATATCGTCGATAAATACAATTATGAATTTGTCTAAGTACTGACTGAAAATATTGTTCATCAGGCACATAAATGTGGTTGGTGCGTTAGTGAGTCCAAAACGTATGACTCTGAATTTGTAGTGTCCATATCTTGTTCGAATGGTTGTTTTGCTTATGTCCTCATCTTTTATCCTGACTTGATGGTAACTGGATCGTAAATCCAATTTTGAAAAGATTTTGGCCCCACCTACTTGATCAAATAGGTCATTTATCCTAGGTAAGGTGTACATGTTCTTAATAGTCATTTTATTCAATCATATATAGTCGATACATAGTCTTAGAGTACCATCTTTATTTTTCACAAAGAGGACCGGTGCTCCCCATGGTGAAACACTGGGTCTGATATACATTTTGTCCAACAATTCTTGCAGTTGTATCTTTAGTTCTGTCAATTCAGGTAAACTCATTCGGTAAGGTTCTTTCGAGATAGAGGTTGATTCAGGTAGTAGGTCTATGGAGAAGTTTCTTTCCCTTATAGGAGGTAATTCTGGTATCTCATCGGCAAACATGTCTCTAAACTCACATAGGACAGCAAAATATTCTAGTTTTGGCTTATCTTCTTTTTCTAACAGATTCGTTATTTGGATGGTGTAAACTTGACACCCCTTTCTCATACATTTCTTGAATTGCATTGTTGTGACTTGTCTAACTGATATTGGTTTCGATATGCCTTGGGTTGTTCTAGTAGTGTTACAATCAACTTTATAGTTAAGTGTCTTTTTATAACAATCTAGAACTGCTTTGTGCCTTTCCAACCAATCCATTCTGATTATCATATCATAAGATCCTAGTGGTAGAATATTCAGATTTGTTTTTATGTTTTGACGATCTAAGTTAAATTCAAAATCAGAAACAAAGTCAACCACTTTCCGTTTTGTTCCTGTTGCTAACTATACCAGCCATGATTTTGCGTATTTCATCCTCTTAATTTTATTTGTCTCTACTACTTAAGGAGTGATATATCTTAATATAGCTCCAGGATCAATTAGAACAGAAATTCGGGTGTTATTGATTTTACCTTCAATTTCCGCCATAGAGGACTGGTGGTCAGCTTGTCGATCATCAATGGATGCATTAATCCAATGCAGGCTTCTGCCTACGTCACCCACCGTCGAAGCTTCCTATAGATTATGAACAACAATTATGCTTGTCGTGCTTAAACGTGAGTAGTTCCTCCTGAGATGAGGTTCCCCACATTCTCAACACCTTAATAGTTCATCGGGATTATCCCCGAATTTATTTGTTCCCAAGTTTATTGGTTTATCGCCTCCTTGGGTTCTTGGATGGCTTGCGTGAAAATATTTCCTCAGGAAGTTTTTTGTTGCGTTCCTATAGGGAGCTGGATGGTATCCCTTCTTTCGTTGATTCATCCATTCTTGTTTCTTATCCTTCTAGGAATTGGGAAACTATGCCCGCTGTTTGTATTGATCGTAGCACATTTGTGCTTTCCTGAACACTTCACTCAATGATTTGGGGTTGTCAAATTCAATTCTCTCCATGTAAGACTGGAGTAAATAGCTTAAGAACTACTATATTTTTACCTTATCTTCTCGGATGTAAGGTACAAACCTTAATATTTCCAGGAATTTATTTATAAGGTCTTCCACTGTCATCTTTCCAAGTCCTAGTTCATAAAATTCATTTGTTTTCCTTTCGTAGTAGCTTTTAGAAAGGTTCTATTTATTGAAATATTTCTTAAAGTCGGACCATTACAATTGTTTCTCCTTTAGGCCCTTGGCCAATTTCAAGTCTTGCCACCAAATGTTAGCCTTCCCTTTCAGATTGTAGATGGCCATTCTGACCTTCATATTACTGGATTAGTTGTAGATATTGAAGTATTTCTTGGTGTCCAACAACCATGCCTTAGCTTCTTCTCCTATCTTGGATTCTCCATTGAAGGTAGTTGGTTTGATATTTTTAAATTCTCCTTCAAGGTGGTCTACTTGTTTCCTTTTTCCATCTGTTTTAGTTTTGTCTTCAGATGAAGGTGTACCTTTAGATGAACTATCTCCTTTTTTTGTTTTCGGTCCTAAGTTTTTGGAAGCTCTTTTGCTAACTTCTTCATCGTTATTATCATCCTTCGGGATTTTCTTGGTCACTATACTACGTAGTAGGAATTTTTTTATCTCCTGTTGTTCCTGTTGTGCTTTCTTCAATTTCTCGTTGTTGGCTTTGAACACCTACAGTTCAACAATAAGATTCCTCATTGTTTCCAGCACTTCCGTGGGTGATATTTTGTCACTATTCTGTCTTGTATGTTCAGGTAGTCTCTTCTCCAGATTTCTTTCCATCCTGATTTTTGCATCGTCTTGAGCTGCCATAATTAACACAAAATAGAAAGGGATTTATGTTTGTAACAACAATGTTTATTAGTTTTGCATAAATTGCAATATATACTTAAGAAACTAATGTGGCCCTGTTCAGGCCCAATGTTGTAACCTTCGCTCTAATACCATGTGTAACGAACCTTCAAATACCATTCAAAAAAATAAAATTGTTTACATAATTTACTTGGCAATAAGGAATCCATTAGCGATAAGAATTCTACTATGCAACTCTGATATAGAACTTTATAATAGAATTTTTTTACTATATGACTCCTAAATTCTCCTTACCACATGATATTCGAAATATGTCATAAAGTGTTACCTTAAGTGATAAAGTTATAATGGAAATCCCCAAGGGTTTTAGCAAAAGAACTAAAACCTTTAGGCGTAGGGTCTAAATGATTAAAGTAAACTTTAGATAATCCTTACTATACTCACCCTATTTGGCATAAGGTTTCCATACTATACTCATGCCCAAGTGTTCTTGAAATTTTTCTGCTAGGGAGATCCCTTTGGTTCCTACCAACTTGGCCAAGGTTCAGGTTAAGGAACGATGAATGTCACAAGCCTCGAGGTCCTGGTCATTTAAAGGCTCTTAACTCGAAAATTGGTTGAATGGAAAGATCAATGTCATGTCATTAGTGGACCTATGACAACAAGAATCCAACCATTACCAAAGAGATATCGCAGGGGTATGCAAGCGACATTCCTTAAGTGGGAAAGGAAATCCCTGTTAGGGTATTAAAATATCTGCATCCATCGTTAAGGTAGTCTACTGGTCATACTAAAATTCACTTCGCTATATTCTCGAAGTGTCTTGTCGACCATGCCCTGGTCACGTGGCTCACCCGTCCTTCACACTATTCATAATTAATTCGAGATGACAAGGCATCATTTAGATTTTGAGAGGGTTCATGATTTTTCATTCCAAGTTCTTTCCTTCCTTTTGAAGCGGCTCTGTGTGTCGAGGGGGTTTTAGAGGTGAAGATTATGGCCCTGGTGGTTGCCTCCATTCGGTTGCAGATGACATGTCTTACATTCGGGTAAGTTCTTCTCTAAACTTCAAACATTAATACCCTGGTTATTTCAATAGGAAGATTATGATTTTTGGAACAAATTGTCTGTGCCAAGTTATCATTATGTGTTCTCCCTCATTTTCTTCTTGTGGAATTCTTCTTTTGTCAACTTCCTTACATTACATTTGGATTCATCCTTAACCCTGTTGTAATGGCCTTTTCCTTGAGGTCGTCAATGATTCTCTTTTATTTACTAAGAAGGACAGTTAGCCCACCCATCTAGGTTTGGGATATAGGGTTTTGTAACTCTTTTTCATAAACTAGAATTCATATATGAGTATTCATGAATCTGAGGGAAGTGTTTATTTTGGGGTTAATTACAAAAATCTTGGTCAGAGCATTCTATGTGTTTACTTTATTGACCTAAGCGATTCTCTAAAAGGGTTCGGGTAGACTAGACTCATAGTCAAGGTACTCTTGGTTTGAATGGGTGGATTAAGCTCTATTCTCCCTAAAATACACATTCTTGTTGTTCACCTACACAAATGAAATTCCAATTTGGTCGATTACTATATTTCATTATTAAAGAATATTGTGTAAAGAATATTTTTTTTACTACAACTATATCCTTCGTTTTAAGCGCTGAAATGTATCATTAATGATGGTCCCTATTCTGATGCGAGGGTACCCATCAATATGTATTGTCTCCTTCACCCTCGGCTCTACGCGACTATCCAGATGGAAGACATCAAGGAAAGGATCATTTGCCACAAGTTTAGAAGTTAAGTAAAACGTTGGTATGATGTATTTTTAGACATTTGCACTTAAATCGTGTTCTTCTTACATTGCCTTCGTATACGAGTTTACTAATCATCGTATATGGTGGACTCCTCCAATTTTTCATCTATCTGAAGGTTCTAGTTTCTCACCTGCGTACTCAAAATAACAAGGTATATGAGTTCCCTATCATAACCCTTCAGGAGTTAGAGTCGTCTGTGTTGCAACTGAGATGTAGTTACCAGTATCGTTTCCCTCAGTTTTCCTATCGGCTTGGTAAGGGAAAGAATTGCCAATGTAACTTAAAACCTTTGGGCTACAACTATTAAAATACAATAATTTATGTACAGGTTTTGCTCAGTCTTTTGTTCAAAGTACACGATTTTTTTAATCATTCACCCTACGGATCTCACCCTATCCCGAAATTTGTTTACCAGGGCTATCCCGTTCTGAAAGTTGGTACGAATTATAAAAGGCCATATCATTTTGTTTCCTTTCAACCTTTCCTATGTTTAATGTCAAAATTCCCTTCTCAAAAGGAAATGGCAATATTCATTTGGACTCAACATGAATAGACATAATGATTTGGATTATATTACGATTATGTCTTTATTCTAGAACACTATATATATATATATATATATATATATATATATATATATATATGTTGGTTAAATCATTTGATGTTTATGCTGTGTTGCATTGCCTAAATTCCAAACCGTCCACTGCCATGATCTCTGAGTGGACAGTTTCGCATATGTGCTCATATTTAATGGGTTTTGTAATTTACTCCATACTGTGTATATTCCTACAATTGGGTCCTTTTTAATCTGTACAAAAGGAACACAAGATTAAAAGGTCTATCAACCTGTGATTTATGTTCGTTGAAATTCATCTTCGAGTTCTTATTCTTATGGAATAATTTACTATTGTGTTTATCTTATATAATGGAACAATTCATTATTCAGTTTAATTTGGTACTGAAATAAATTTACAGAGGGTTTTTCAAGACCTTTCGATTTAGAATTTCCTTTATACAAGAGACAGTTGGTCTCCTAGCGGCATAGTTGTTTGTTGACAATATTGACAATAATTTTCTGTATAAGTGGGATTCATGTTGCAGTCATTAAATCTTTATTTAACAAAAAGAAACTACACACTATAACTGTATCTATATTCATTACATATCGAGATATAACTTGATGGAAATTACATGTGCAGACTTGCTCAGATTTCCACTTAAGTATAGATGGATTTGCTTACTATTTCCACTATAGAAGTAAAGGTACGCATGTAATTAATCTAATTCCTCCTAGATCATTTGTACATAAATAGTTATGTCCAAAATTTCAATTACAGGGATAAGCTTACACGTGTAGATAAACCTATTCTTTCTTCTAGTTCATTCGCATTTAAATACTTTTGCCCAATAATTTTAACCACGGAATTAGACATACACCAAATCTTTCAAGTTATTTTGCATAGATCATTCTACCTAGAATTCTAGTTCAGAATGCCCCATTCCAGAAAATTTGGTCTTTGATTATAAAATCCATACAACAAACAAATGTCCTGCATGGGAGTTATTTCAACTTAACCCAAACAGAGCATCATATTAGATATACAAAATCATTCAAAACAAAGAAGGGTAAGATTTAACATATCTGAATCCAATCTACGGAAAGACAAAGGGAACAACCACATTCCTCGCAACTGTAGAATAAGACAGCCAAAATCACTTGCCTGATTCACCCCCTAGCCTGACCATGAATCCATGAGGGCGAAATTGGAAAACTCCTCCTCAACAATGTCCTTCAAATCCAACAGATTCCTCTTGCCCCACACTCGATTAGTCGTGTTCATAACAACAAGGAAAAATCAGTATTCTTTTTTCCCCAGCATACTTGGCAGCGTCCTACCTCCTCACATATGCTATTTAACAAAAGAATGATTTTTCCTAGGTCTTTCTTCCCCCTTGGGAATTTTCGCAGCTTCTAAATCCCTGATTTTTAGGGGCTATCGATGGCCAAATTTCTGATTTTCCACTTGTAATAGTCATCCCAGAGGTAGTTCCAACATGTTCCCCACTCATGGAGTCATGGTCAGTTGATTTTTAACATCGTTGTTCCATTTGTACTCCTGTAATCAATATAAACTATTTTGTTTTCATGCAAGTTTCAAGTCAAATAGTTGGCTGGGTCAAATCAGATCTTTGCCCAACAGTCATAATAATTAATTACAATTGTCAAATTCAAAATTCAAAATTGCCATAAATGGAAAAAAATTCCAAATTTGAATTTAATAAAAACATAATAATTTCCAACAAACTTTAAATCTCAAAAATACTTTATCTTTTGGGATGTCACATTTGTACTACCCGACTACTGAAGTAATAGAGAGTATATTCCCAAGTTTTGTTCTCGGTGGCACTATAACATTCGGGCGACCGATCAGTTTATCTATGGAGGGCTTCAAGAGATATAGGTTGATCCGTATATAGGTGTTGTCTAATGCGCTACGACTCGAATGGGTACCAACAGGGATTACAAGTGTAATACCCCTAGGTCGAACCCAATTGTAAATATAAATGCAAATGTACTTAAGCTGACAAGTTGTTTGATGTCATTTTTTTATGCACCTTCCATGGTATGGTGCACACATGTACTTCACACTAAATCGATGAAGTGCGCACATTCCAGGATACTACGCGCAACAAACTTAAGTGCGCCCAATTTTGAGGCCACGGAGGCTTTGTGTATATGTTTTGTTTTATTGGCTGGTGAACTAGTTATTATAAGTTAGGAGGATTATGTGTTGAATTAGGTTGGAGAGCCTAGATGCTAAAGGCCAGTGAGCCTATTTTTGTATATGTCTTAACATTAATATAAAATGCATTTTTATGTGTAGACTTACCACGATAAAAGAGTATGAGGGACTAAAATCCACTATTGATGGAATAGGGGTGGCTAAAAGTTAAGGAAAAGGGATAAACTAGGGAGCTTAAGCCAAAAATGAATATTATATTAATATTCCTTAAAATATATAGTATGGATAATTATTTTTCCCTAAGTTCTAAGGTTGGGGACAAGTGGGACAAATTAGCTCCCAACATGAAAAGTGTCAAGTTGAGAACATGAATACATATAGTTTGGACTTTGTTCATTTTCCCATGGATTCCATGATCATTCAGTCAATCATTCAACCGTCATCTATACCTTTATATTATCATCACTGTACTTGTACATGTACCCATATTCATACCCGTACTTGTATATGTACCTGGTTAGCTTGGAAGATGGAATGAAGAAGCGTGTTGTGAGGCTGGTGAGCAATTTCTCTCTGGGTGAGAGAATTGTTGGGAATTGATTTCCCAAAGGTGCCAAATTGCAGCTACATGGCTCTATAAAAAATTTATAATAAAATAGACAATATTATAACAATCTTAACAAAAATATTTTATATTTATAAATAAAAAATCAACTAAATAAATTAATTGCATCCACATGCATTTAGTATCGGGGAGTTGTTCATGTAATTTCACTCATTGAAATAATAATAATAATAAAATTAATAATAATAACAAAATAAAATAATAAAAAATTATGTTGGACTTTACACACTTATTTTGGAGTGCAAAACTTGACGACCTTTAACCTTTCCTCAAGTTAAAGGTTTGCATTTTGAGAAATTTGATCCCTGTCTAAGTTTGATAGATTTAGAGTTAAATGAATCTAAACTGATATTAATATAAAAACTATTTCATAAATTCAGTATATAACAAATGAAATTAACAAATATTTTAATGTAATAATTTTATAAAATTCAAAAAAAAATCCTAAATAAAATGCATTATAAATAGCTAGCTACTTAGATTGAAAAAAATAAACTTTCTAGGGTGTTGAATCCATCCTAATTTAATATCCTATAAAGGAATTTCAAAGTCTTATGAATAAACATAACTCCATAAGAAATAGATTCCTCGAACTTAGTAGATTATGAAATCTCGAATTAAAATAAATCTAAGTGATGGACAATAAGAGCGCCTAAGTAAATTATGAACAGAAATTTATAACTGTAATTTTAAAATCTAAAAAAATTACAACTATAATCTGTAATTTTCTCAGCTTCAAGGTCGATTGTGGGATATTCAGCCAGTCCATCCTTTTAAAACTTTTTCTTCTCTCATGTTTGTTTAGTATTTGGCCCATCTATATCTCCGTCCCATCTCATCCATCTCGGATGATTCCATTCACTAGGTATGCCATAAAAGTGTGCCAGTTGTAGAGAAGGACAAGTGAAGATAAAAATGGAAAATGAAAAATAGACATTTTAATTGGAGATTTAGTAAAAATAATTTTAACTTGAAAAATAATATTTAAAAAAAGTTAATTTATTTTTACATTAAAATAATAGCAATTTCATTAATCTAAAAATTTTAATAAAAATTATCAATAAAATTAAAAAATAAAAATATTTAAAAAATAAAAATAAAAAATAAAATTATTACATATTTCTAAAATATTAAAATATACACAATTAAATTTAAAATTCATATATATTTATACTATATAATAAGTTTTAGTTAAATTAACTTACCATTAAATAAAAAATAAAAAACTTTTACATTAAAATTCATATAAATTTATATATTAAACTTTACTTAAACTTATAATTTAATCCACTAAAAACTGAAGCCTTTCATTAAAGTTGAACAAAACTTTGAAGAATTTTTGGTTTGGGAAGTTTTAGATAAAGATTATACAAATTAGCATAGTGAACTTCAAACTTGAGTGCAAACCACTATTAGTTAAAAAGGTTTTGTTTAATTTTTTTTTTATATTAAAATTTATATAAATTTGTGCACTAAATTATAATTTGAAATGATTTTCAGTTAGTTTATCATGTTAAATTAAGCAATGGCAAAGTTTTAAAATTTGTTTGCAAATATTTTTTCTTACCTGGAAGGCCTTATCACTAAATAGTGATTTTAAACATAACTTATCATGCTAAAAAAAATTATGGTAAAATTTTAAAACCTAAATAAGTGATGGTAAAATTTAAAAACCAAAACCTAATTAACATCTAGCTCTACTATATTGATTGGAGAGGATTTAACAAAACTTCATGAGGGATTTCATAGGTTGTAGCATGTATTCTGTAAACCCTTATTAGACATATTGATATGAAATCTACCCATTATTATTGATGTAGAAAATATTGTGTGTGCAAACCTGTATTTGACACATTGATATGAAATCTACACATCATTATTGACCTAGATAAAAAATTTGAACATGTGAAATTGACATATAACTACTTCGGGTACCCGTCCAAAATCCTAATAGGTACATACCAGATATATTATAAAATCCCGGTAGGTACATATAGGCCTAGAGTGTATATAGTATAGGCTATATGCCTCGCTTCACCAGAGGTAAATTGTAAGTTAAAAGAATAAATGAGAGTACACATTTCTAGGTAGGGGTGGTGTCGCATCACTAGAGCTTTGTTGAAGGATTAAATGAAAATGTAATGTAACTTGACTAGAGTCTAGTGCACCAGAGGTTTTCTAAAGGACTAAATGAAATTGTATTGTAACTTACTTGTATTGTGTTGTGGAAATTACTTGTGTTCTAATAGAGTTAACGATAATGGATGGCTCATGGATGGCTCAAGGGAGAGTAGTTCCTATAACAATATGTTTAATTGAGTAGTCCATGATGCGATAGATTGTTGGGTATATGTTATATTTTTTGCATGTGTGTGTGTGGGTGCGTCAAGTTCGACAACTGCGTTTGATGATCCCTCCAATAGTGATTTTTGTGTCATGTGCGTCGGGAACTTCCTAGGGGGTTCTCAGGGGGGGTAGGTATTCCCCTCCCTGGTTACATACAACGTTCAGGGCAGTGCCCCAAAATTTGTTTTGGGGCGGTTTTTGCTATTTTTAGCGGATTTTTCTATTTTTAGTGGTTTTCTAAATTAATACCAGATTAAGGGATTAGGGTTTTGGTATCTACGGAATACCTAAAAACATTGTATGTATTGTATGGTGAATGGTGAAATTCGATATAATGAAAATAAGAAAGGTTTTCCCCGGTTGACGTTTTTCAGTATAAATCTCTGTGTACAATGTGTATGAGCCATTTGATTAATTTCTATTTTTATTAACAATCTATAAGCATTGCTTTACTTCACAGGTTTAAAACTTACATGTGGTATCGGAGATCGTTTTTGGCTTCAGAAGGATTCCTTTGTTGTTGATGGTTTGGCTCAGTCTTGATAGATCAAGTTTATCTTGGGTCGGTGAGAATCCTAGGTTTAGTGGGAGCTTTTGTAGTGGAGATTCGAGTGTAGAAAGAGGAATGGAGAGCTCTTCTAGAGTCAAGATAGAGAAGTTCAATGGTAAAAACTTTGAGCTATGGAAGCTCAAGATGGAGGACCTTCTTGTAGACAAAGAACAATGGATCATTGTGGATCCTGGTACACAACCTACTAGTACGCAGCCTACTGGCACACAGTCGACTGGTACACAACCTACTAGTACACAAACTACTAGTACACCACCTACTTCTATGTCAAAGGAATATTAGGAGAAGTTGGAAAGAAGAGCAAGGAGTACTATTCGACTCTTCTTGGAAGATTCAGAGTTGTTGAATGTCTCGGGAGAATCTACAGGCAAGGAACTATGGGATAAGTTAGGGAATTTGTATCAATCAAAGTCCCTGGTAAACAAGTTGTTTCTTCGAAAGAAGTTGTATCAT
>JZKD02S2323265.1:93901-112196 GCA_000966675.3 Picea glauca | reverse complement strand
AAATGTTGGAAGTGTGGTAAAACCGGTAATTATAAGAAATATTGCAAGTCTAAGAAGGTTGATAAAACAAATGGATCTGATAGTACCTCTCCCTAGAGGCGAAAACCTCCACTGAAAAAGAAGGTGATGTTTACCTAGAATCTACAGGTACACATGCATACCGTGATGTATGGTTGATCGAATCAGGTGCATCATACAATATGGCTCCTCAAAGGGAGTGGTTCTCTGAATATGAAAAATACTATGGTGGTGATGTATTCCAAGGAGATGACTTGACAACCAAAATATTGGGACGTGGAAGGGATAAGTTGCTGCTAAAATATGGAATGATTAGAACTCTCCCCGGAGTTTTGCACATTCCAAAACTAGCTAGGAGCCTAATATCTATAAGAAAGTTGGGTGATGTAGGAGTGGATATTGTATTTGGAAAGGGCACTTGCAAGATGGTACGAGGAGAAACGGTGTTGATGAGGGGAGTTTGCTGTGGAAATCTGTACATTTTTTTGGGAAGAACTTATACTAATGGGTATAACAGTTATGTTGTCCTTGAGAAAACAAATAAAGAAGACAAGACCAATACTATCTCTGAAAAGAAGACCATGTTGTGGCATCAAAGACTGGGGCATATTGAAGAAAAGGGCCTTCAAACACTACATGGTAAAGGCATGGTTCAAGGTATTCCTAATTGCACTCTGGATTTTGATTTTTGTGAACATTTCATTTATGGTGAATAGAATCGAGTAAGATTCCCATTTGGTGCTATAAGAGCAAAGGGGATCTTATAATTGATACACAATGATGTGTTTGGACCTATGCTTGTTCCATCACTAGGTAAGTTTGTGTATTATGTTTCATTCATATATGATTTCTCAAGGTACACATGGATTTATTTTCTTAGAAAGAAATTTGAGGTATTTGATAAATTTAAAGAGTTTAAGGCTCTGGTAGAAAATCAGACAGAGAAGAAAGTAAAGGTATTGAGAACAGATAATGGTGGATAATTATGTGGAAATGAATTCGAAGAATTCTGTAAGAAGTGTGGATGGCAAGGCAAAAGACTACTCCATACACTCCTCAGCAAAATGGAGTTGCAGAAAGGATGAACAAGACACTGATGGAAAAGTCAAGGAGAATGATCAACAGTGTCGATCTAGGAAAAGAATTCTGGGGAGAGGTAGTGGGAACAACATGTTACCTAGTCAATTGAACACCTTCATCGACATTGGATGAAAAAACACCACATGAGGTATGGACTGAAAAGAAACCCTCTCTTCGACATCTTAGAGTGTTTGGTCATGATGCTTATGTTCATGTTCCAAAGTAAAATTGGAGTAAGATGGATACAAAATATGAAAAGTGTATCTTTATTGGTTTTAAAGATGGTGTGAAAGGTTATAAGCTTTGGAACCCATAAAATAATAAGATTGTTTACAATTGGGATGTCATTTTTAGAGAGGTAAAAGATGTGTCCAAACAAGAATTCCTACCAAGGCAAGAGGAACCTAAGAAAATAGAGCTAGAAATGGATGATGCAAAATATGAATCATTTGAAGAAGGTGAAGGAGAAGAAGAAGAAGAACCTTATACCCTAGTATTGGGGAGATCAGTGAGAGAAAGAAGGCAACCAGAAAGGTATAGTCCACCTAATTTCCATTCTAGTTTTTCTTTCTCTATTACTGATGATGATCCCATAACTGTCAAGGAAGCAATGAAATCAAAGGATAGTAAACTCTAGAAGAAGGCCATGGTTGAAGAAATGGATGCCTTGGATAAGAATGAGGCATGGGATATAGTTGAGTTTCCATCTCGAAGAAAATATGTTGGTAGAAAATGGTTGTTTAAGAAGAAGTTTAATACAGAAGCAAAAGTGGAGAAATACAAAGCTCGGTTAGTAGCAAAAGGTTAGTCCTAGGTAGAGGGAATTGACTTTGCTAAGATTTTTTCACCTGTTGATAAGTTAACTTATATTAGATTTCTTTTTTCTATTGTTACTTCTTTTGATCTTGAAGTGGAACAAATGGATGTGAAGACAACATTCCTACATCGGGATCTTGAAGAAGAAATCTACATGAAGCAGCCAGAAGGCTTTATAGTAAAGGGAAAGAAAGAGTTGGTCTGTAAGCTAAAGAAGTCACTATATGGTTTGAAGCAATCACCTAGGATGTGGTACCAAAATTTTGACACATACATCCTTGGATTGAGATTTGTGAGAAGAAGGGTTGATTTTAAGTTCAACAACATTCGAATAGGTTTTATCCATAGAAATGCTTCGATGCAGAATTAACAGATGAATTCTATCAAATATATAACTATATAACATTCATCCAGTGAAGGTGTAGAGTAACATATATGAACCAGTGCGTGGAAAGACAAAGGGAACAACCACGTTCCTCCCAACCTTAGAAAAGGGAAGCCAAATCACTTTTCCTTTTCACCCCCTAGCCTGACCATGAATCCATGAGGGCTAACTCGGAACTTCTCCTTAGAAAATGCCTTCAGCTTCAAAAGTACTCCACTTTCCTCACACTCAGCAAGTATTGTTCATAACAACAATAAACAGTAAATTTTCCCTACATAGTAGGCAACATCCTACCTCTTCACATATGCTATATATCCAGAATTATTTTTTCCTAGGTCTTTTCCCTCCCTTGGGAATTTTTGCAGATTTCAAAATCCTTGATTTGTAGGGGCTATCAATGGCCAAATTCCTGATTTGTCACTTGTAACAATCAACCTTAAGATACTTTCAACATGTTCCCCACTCATGGAGTCATGGTCAGTTGATTTTAACATGGTTGTTCCATTTGCCCTACAATAAATATAAAATATTTTGTTTAATACAAGTGTCATAGTCAAGTAGTTAGTTGAATCAGATCAAATCTCTACCCAATAGTCATAATCATTAATTACAATTAACCAAATTCGGAATTCGGAATTGCCATAAATGACAAAAAATTTCCAAATTCGAATTTGCCAAAAACAGAATACTTTTCCTAAAAAACTTCAAATTCAAAAATAATTTATTTTTGGGGATGTCACATCCTTTCCCCCTTCAATAAAACACTGTCCTTAGTGTTCATTCCCTTCTTGGAATATGATTGGATGGGATTTATGCAAATCTCCCTCCAACTCCCAAGTGGCCTCCTCAGGGATAAAGTGCTTCCATTGCACCTTTACCTGAGCGACGACTCTGTTCCGAAGTGTTATTTCTCTCTGGTCCAGAATACGCAGGGGTTCCTCTTGGAAATCTCCTTTTGGTTCCAACTGCACCAAGTTCCAATCGATCATATGAGTAGGGTCATGAACATAATTCTTTAACAAAGAAACATGAAATACATTAAGAATTTTAAATTGGTTGGAAGTGTAAGTTTGTATGCTATGGGTCCAATTCGAGTTAGTATCTCGAAGGGCCCACAAAACCTAGGTGCCAACTTGGCATAGTTTCCCAACTTCAGTGAACTTTTCTGGGATTTGACCTTTAAATAAACATGGTCTCGCACTTGAAATTCCAAGTGTCTTCTTTTTTGGTCCGCATAACTCTTCTGCCTGTCATGTGCCTCCTTTAAGTTATGTTGTATCTTTCTTACTGTATTCTTCATTTCTTGCAGCATCTCTAGTCCAACCATGAGTTTGTCAACTGGGTTATCCCAACTAATTGGAGTCGTACACTTTCTGTCGTATAGTACCTCGAAGGGGATCAATTTAGCCGAAGTTTGGTACCCATTGTTATATGCAAATTCTACCAAGTGCAGGTAGTCTTCCCATTTGCTTGTTTTTGTTCTTACGTACAAGAGGAGCATATCCTCTATGATTCAGTTCATTCTTTCAGTTTGTCCATCTATTTGTGGATGATAGCTCGTACTGAAATTCAAATTAGTATTTATCCCTGCAAACAATTATTTCCAAAAAGAAGATGTGAATTTTACATCTCTATCCAAAATCACCATTTTAGGAATACCATGCAGTCTAAAAATTTCTTTCATAAATATCACAGCGATGTTTATATCTTTAAAAGTAGACTTTACAAGAATAAAGTGCGCACACTTACTGAGTTTCTTGATTACAACCATAATATAATCATTATGTTTCTGAGTTTTAGGCATACCTGTAATAAAGTCCAACGATATGGTCTCCCATTTCCATTCTGGTACTGGTAAGGGTTGTAATAGGCCGGTTGGATATTGGTGTTTGGCCTTTACCTGCTGATAATCTTGGCACTTATCTAAGTATTCTACTATTTCTCCCTTCATATTAGGTCAATAAAATAATTTTCTAAGTGTTGTTATCATTTTCTGGTATCCTGGATGACCATAGTACGTTTTCTTATGCACTTCATCCAAAACGGTTATCTTTAACTCAGTCGAATCTCGTATGTAAAGTCTGTTTTTATATCATAATAGGCCATTTTTATGGATACCCATATTTGTTTTATCTGAGTTTACCGTAGTGTTTTGTAATTTTTCCACTATCTTAGTATTATTTTCGTCGTTAATACCTACATTCCTTATTCTCTATTCCAGATCACTTTCTGCCCTGCTGAAATTCATTTCAAATAACCCATGGACTCTTCTTCTTAAAGCATATGCTACCTTATTTTCCTTACCCTTGATATGTCTTACCTCTAATTCAAATTCACTCAAGAAGGCTAGCCACCTTGATTTCCTTGCATTAAGATCTGGCTGACTAAACAAATATTTCACACCGCTATTATCTGTCAATAATAGAAACTTTATGCCCATTATGTAGTGTCGCCACATTTTTAAGCCATGTATTACCGCTGCCAATTATAAGTCATGAGTGACATAGTTTCGCTCATTCTCCTTTAATTTCCATGACTCATAACAAATAACGTTTCCTTCTTGAGTTAGGACACCACCTAGTCCTTCTTTACTTGCATCAACACAAGTGGTAAATTATTTATCTGGGTCTACTACCTTTAAAATGGGTGCAGTTGTTAATAATTCCTTTAACTTATTAAAAATCTCTTGACACTTATGTGACCAATTAAACTTGGTCCCTTTTTTTGTAATAATGTGATAGGGTAAGCTATTTTGGAAAACCCCTCTATAAATATGTGATAATACCTGGTGATTCCCATGAATGACTAGATATCCGCTACATCCTTCGGTACGGACCATTCCATGATGGCTCTTACTTTCTCAGGGTCGACTACAATGCCCTCTACAGATTTTACGTGTCCTAGGTATTGTATCTTCTTCTGATAAAAATCACACTTATCAAATTTAGCGTACAGTTGGTGCTTCCTTAAAGTTTGCAGGATGATTCTTAAATTCTCTTCGTGTTCTTCTTCTGTTTTTGAATATACCAGAATATCATCAATAAAAACCAGTATGAATTTGTCCAAGTACTGACTAAAAATACTATTCATTAAACATGTGAACGTGGATGGTGTGCTATTGAGTCCGAAAGGTATAACCACAAGTTCGTAATGTCCATATCTTGTTTGAAAAGTTGTTTTTCTTATGTCCTCATCCTTTATCCTAACTTGATGATATCCGGAACGTAAATCCAACTTCGAAAAGATCTTTGCCCCACCTACTTGATTGAACAAATCATTTATCCTAGGTAAGAGGTACTTGTTTTTAATATTCATTTTGTTCAATTGTCTATAATCGATACATAGTCTTAGAGTACCGTCTTTCTTTTTCATAAAGAGGATTGGTGCTCCCCATGGTGAAACACTAGGTATGATATACTCTTTGTCCAATAATTCTTGTAGTTGAATTTTTAGTTCTGGCAATTCTGACAAACTCATCCGGTAAGGTGCTTTAGAAATAGGGGCTCAACTAGGTAGAAGGTCTATAGAAAAGTCTATTTCCCTTCTAGGGGGTAATTCGGGTATTTCATCAACAAACACGTCTTTGAATTCATGTAGAACAACAAAGTATTACAAGTTGGGTTTATCTTCTTTTTCTAACATCTTTGTTACTTGGATGGCATAAACTTGACACCCTTTTATCATGCATTTCTTGAATTGCATTATTGAAACTTTTCTAACTGATATTGGTTTTTGTATACCCTAGACTGTCCTAGTAGTGTCATTTTCTTCTTCATATTTAAGTGTCTCTGTATAAAAATCTAGTACTTCTTTGTGATTTTATAACCAATCCATTCCGATAATCACATCATAAGATCCTAATGGTAGAATGTTTAAATTTAATCTTATGTTTTGACCATCTAAACAGAACTCATAATCAGAAATAAAGTCAACCACTTTCCTTTTAGTTCATGTTGCTAGTTGTACTAACCATGATTTTGTGTGTCTCATTTTATTAAGTCTATTTGACTCTACTACACCAGGAGTGATATAAATTAACGTAGTTCTAGGATCAATTAAAATAGAAATTTGGGTGTTATCGATTTTACCTTCAATTTCCACCATAGAGGACTGGTGGTCAGCTTGCCAACCATCTACAACTACTGGTGGTCAGCTTGCCCACATCACCCACCGTTGAGGCTTCCTACAAATTATGAAGAGTAGTTCTTTTTGTTGAATTAAAACGTGGACAGTTCCTGCTCAGATGAGGTTCTCCACATTCCCAACATTTTAACGGTTTCTGAGGGCTATCCCCAAACTTCTTTGTTTCCATATTTACCAGTTTACCGTCTCCTTGTGTGCTTGCATGGTTGGAGTGAAAACAATTCCTTGGAAAACTTTTTTCTGCATTTCGATAAGAGGTTGGTTGGTATCCATTCTTCCACTCGTTCATTCGGTCTTATTTCTTATCCTTCCAAGCTTTGGGAATTTTTGTTGTTGTTTGTATTGGTCATAGCACATTCGGGCTTTTATGAATACTTCAATCACGAACTTGGGATTATCAAATTCAATTATGTCCTTGTAGGAAAGTTGTAAACAACTTAGTAACCGTTGGATTTTTACTTTATCCTCCCGGATATAAGGTACAATCCTTAGTAATTCTAGGAATTTATTTATCAGATATTCCATAGACATTTGACCAAGTCGTAATGCATATATTTCTTTCATTTTTGTTTCATAGTATCTTTCAGATAGGTATTGTTTCTTAAATTATTTCTTAAATTCATACCATTCCATCTGTTTCTCCTTTAGGCCCTTGGCCAATTCCAGATCTTGCCACCAAATGATGGCTTTTCCTTTCAGATTTTAAATGGCGATTCTGACCTTCATATTGCTGGAATAGTTGTATATCTAGAAATATTTTTTGATGTCTAATAACCATGCTTCAACTTCCTCCTCTGTTCTAGACTTCCCATCAAAGGTAGTTGGTTTAATTTTCTTAAATTCTCCTTCAAGGTGGTCTTGTTGTTTTCTTTTTCTATCTGTTTTTGTTTTATCTTTAGCTGAAGGTGTACCTTCAGATGAGCTATCCCCTCTTTCTGATTCAGGGAAAGAATTCTTGGAGGCCCTTTTAATTACCTCTTCTTCCTAGTAGTCATCCTTTGGGGATTTCTTTGTTACTATACTTGACAACAAGACTTCATTTATTTCCTTTTGTTCTTGCTATGCCTTTTTCAACTTCTCATTGTCTGCTTTAAAAACCTGTAGCTCAACAATGAGATTACTCATTGTTTCCAGAAATTTAGTAGGTGAGATTCTGTCACTATTCTGTCTTGGATATTCAGGAGGTCCTTGCTCAGGATTCTCATCAAGTCTAACTTTAGCATCATCCTGGGCTGCCATGATTAACACAAAATATAAAGGGTTTTTTGTTTGTAACAACAAAGGTTTATTAGTTTTTCATAACATAAATATATGTTAAGTAAATAATGTGGCCCCGTTCAAGGTCCAAGTGCTATAACCTTTGCTCTGATACAATATGTAATGTACCTCAATTTCGTCATAAAAAAAAATAATCATATGAGGCATTAATCTCCAATTTCAGTCTTACATGATTATTGAATAAGGAAAAAAATCTTTGTTAAGGTTATAATCTTTTGACATGAATTGAGTCTGTCCTACCACACGATGCCATCTCCATACTTGTCTAACTCACCTGATAAGGAAATCAATGATTAAATCTCCAATGATGCTTATCTAAACACATGCATCTATGTGACAGGTTAAACTTAGGACTTGTAATCCTAGTCTCTCCTTACAAGAGATTTCCATGGTTTGCGCACAAAACTACTGAGACTACCCATTCGAGGAAATGAACATTTTCTTACCATATATACATATATATAAGGCCATGGGTAATATCCTGTAATCACAATTGAAATGAAGTGACTTTGTGGAAAAGAGTTTAGCATTAACATTCATGGTTTTGATTTTCAAAGGGTTCCTTTTACGAAATATCTAGGGTTAATAGTATTCCCATTCCCTTGCCCCACAGAGTTTGAGTAGCAAGAGATTGCATTGTTTTGACTTAACCAAATGAAACACTAAATATCCTTCTCTTGGACTATAAGTTAACTATAAAAAAAATAGTTGTTGTGTACGTGTACTAGCTTGTCGAATCTGAGAAGACTTCATTTGCTTCACAAATTAACTTGATGGGAGAGACTGGATTACTGTCAGGTGGGAGTTAAGACTTTGCTTCTATTGTTTAATGACAACTTGTGAGTGCGAGTTATGATGGTATTACGTGGATTTTCACCCATTCCAGTCATGCCAATTGTGCCTCATCACATGGTTAAGCCATCCTTCGTACTTTCAACATTTAGATGAGTAGGTAGAGTTCCTATTAGGGTTTTTATGTGTTTACGTTTCTCATTGTGAAATTCTACGAATGGCTCTGTGTATTACTTATTTATCAAAAGGGATTGTTGACAATGGAGGTTCGTTTCATCGGTGAATAGATAGTGTGACTCTACTTCCCCTGGTAAGTCTTTAACATATTACTCTGGTCAAATAGAGAGGTGGCTCTTCGGGAAAAAGAAAACCGTTTTTTTTTGTAAATCTTGTTATACGTTTATTCTTTATGCTCAAAACTTCCCTTATTGTTATTCCTCTATAAAATTTTTCGGTTGTATTTCATGCTTGTAGGAGGGGTATTGTTTTGGTCATTCCTTCCTCAACCATTCTAAGAATACAATGTTCTTATTCTTGTTTTAGGGAGAAAACAATCTGTATCGCTTGTCTGTGTTGTAATTCCTAAGGCTGCGTAACCCTCTTCTATCGTTCTTCTTGCAGTCCATAATTTGAGGCCCTGAAGTTAAATTTCATGAGACTGTGTGAGAATTCCCTTTCGAAAAGGTAAGGTCCCACTGTGGAGTACTGTATTTTTTTATTTCCTTTCGTTGTATAGGGGTGAACCCCCACTTCCATAGTTTATCCAATTTGGTTGGTTCCTTCACATGTGTTTTTTTATTTATGTCTAAAGGATTTATGTGTGGGGTCAAATAAAATGTGACCTCTGTGATTTGAATAGTTGAGTAGTGATCTCCTACGGAACATCAGACCCTTTTCTTATAATAGTTATTGTCTTTATCGTGGTCTATCCATTTGGAATTCAATATAAGGGATATGTCAGTAATGTTTATTGAGTTGTAACTACTTTATGCAATTCGGATTCTACAAAGGTTGGACTCAACCAGTTAGGTATAGTCTCGATTCTGTATGAGAAGCTTGTACTATGTTTCGTACAACATGCCTTGTAAAATTTATGGATTAAAATGAAAACTTAATATTGTTGATTATTTCATTTCATTAAAACTTAATGATGCTACTTTTGATATTGAAGTGGAACAGATGGATGTGAAGACAACATTCCTACATGGGGATCTGGAAAAAGAAATCTACATGAAGCATCCAGAAGGATTTCTAGTAAAGGGAAATAAAGAGTTGGTTTGTAAGCTAAAGAAGTCACTATATGGTCTGAAGCAATCAACTAGGATTTGGTACCAAAATTTTTACACATACATCCTTCGACAACATTCGAACATGTTTCATCCATAGAAATTCTTCGATGCAGAATTAACAGATGCATTTTATCAGATATATAACTATATAACATTCATCCAGCGAAGGGGTAGAGTAACATCTATGCACCAGTGCGTGGAAAGACAAAGGGAACAACCACGCTCCTCCCAACCTTAGAACAGGGCAGCCAAATCACTTTTCCTATTCATTCCCTAGCCTGACCATCAATCCATGAGGGCTAACTCAGAACTTCTCCTTAGAAAATGCCTTCAGCTTCAACAATCTTCTCCTTGCCTCACACTCAGCAAGTAGTGTTCATAACAACAAGAAAAAATAAATTTTCCTCGCATACTAGGCAACGTCCTACCTCCTCACATATGCTATGTATCCAAAATGATTTTTTCCTAGGTCTTTTCCCTCGCTTGGGAACTTTTTGCATCTTTCCAAATCCATGATTTTCAGTGGTTACCAATGGCCAAATTCCTAATTTTCCACTTGTAACAATCATCCCTGAGTATCTCTGGTCCAAGCATGAGTCTGTCAAACGGGTTACCCCAGATAATTGGATTTGTACACTTTCTGTCATACAGTACCTCAAAGGGGCTTAATTTAGCCGAAGTTTGGTATCCATTTTTATATGCAAATTCTACCAAGTGTAGGTAGTCTTCCCAGTTTCTTGGTTTTGTTCTTACATACATGTGGAGCATATCCTCTACGATTCAGTTCGTTCTTTCAGTCTATCCATCCGTTTTTGAATGATAACTCGTACTGAAATTCAAATTAGTATTTAGCCCTGCAAACAATTCTTTCCAAAAAGAAGATGTGAAATTTATGTCTCTATCTGAAATCACCATTTTAGGAATACCATGCAGTCTAAAAATTTCTTTCATAAATATTTCAGCGATGTTTATAGCTTTAAAAGTAGAATTTATAGAAATAAAGTGTTCAGACTTACTGAGTTTATCGATTACAACCATAATAGAATCATTTTGTTTTTGGTGTTGGGCCTCTACCTTGTGACACTCTTGGAACTTAGCTAAGTGTTATGTTGTTTCGCCCTTCATATTATCCCAAGAAAATAATTTTCTAAGTGTTGTTATCGTTTTCTAGTATCCTGGATGACCAGAATATGGTTTCTTATGCACTTCATCGAAAATTGTTATCTTTAATTCTACCGAATCTCGTATGTAAAGTCTGTTTTTAAATCGTAATATGCCATTTTTATCGATACCCAAATCTAGTTTGTCTGAGTTTACTGTAGTGTTTTGTAATTCCTCCACTATTTTAGTGTAATTTTCATCGTTAATATATGTAGTCCTTATTCTCTCTTCCAGATCACTTTATGCCCTACGGACATTCATTTCAAATAACCCATGGACTCTTCCTCTTAAAGCATCTTCTACCTTATTTTCCTTACTCTTGATATGTATTACCTCAAAGTTGAATTCGCTCAAGAAGGCTAGCCACCTTGCTTGCCTTGCATTAAGATTTGGCTGACTAAACAAATATTTCACACTGATATTATCTATGAATAATAGAAACTTTATGCCCATTATGTAGTGTCTCCACATTTTTAAGGCGTGTATTACCTCTACCAATTCTAAGTCATGAGTGACGTAGTTTCCCTCATGCTCCTTTAATTTCGGGGACTCATAACAAATAACATGTCCTTGAGTTAGGACACCACCTAGTCCTTCTTTACTCGCATCAACACAGATGGTAAAGTCTTTATCTGGGTATGCTACCTTTAAAATGGGTGTGGTTGTTAATAATTCCTTCAACTTATTAAAATTGTCTTGACACTTCTATGACCAGTTAAACTTGGTCCATTTTTTTTGTAATGATGTGATAGGGTAAGCTATTTTGGAAAACCCCTCTATAAATCTACGATAATATCCAATGATTCCCATGAATGACCGGATATCCGCTACATCCTTCAATACCGACCATTCCATGATGGAAATTACATTCCCAGAGTCGACTGCAATTCCCTCTGCATATATTACATGTCCTAGGTATTGTATCTTCTTCTGATAAAAATCACACTTATCAAATTTAGCGTAAAGTTGGTGCTTATTTAAAGTTTGCAAGATGATTCTTGAATTCTCTTCTTGTTTTTCTTCTATTTTTGAATAATCCAGAATATCATCAATAAAAATTAGTACGAATTTGTCAAAGTACTGACTAAAAATATTATTCATTAAACACATGAACGTGGCTGGTGTGTTAGTGAGTCCGAAAGGTATAGCCACAAATTCGTAATGTCCATATCTTGTTCAAAAAGTTGTTTTTCTTATGTCCTCATCCTTTATCCTAACTTGATAATATCTAGATCATAAATCCAACTTCGAAAAGATCTTTGCCCCACCTACTTGATCGAACAGATCATTTATCCTAGGTAAGGGGTACTTGTTTTTAATAGTCATTTTGTTCAATTGTCTATAATTGATACATAGTCTTAGAGTACCGTCTTTCCTTTTCACAAAGAGGACTGGTGCTCCCCATGGTGAAACACTCGGTCTGATATACTCTTTGTCCAATAATTCCTGTAGTTGAATTTTTAGTTCTGTCAATTCTGACAAACTCATCTGGTAAGGTGATTTAAAGATAGGGGTTGAACTAGGTAGCAGGTCTATAGCAAAGTCAATTTCCCTTCTAGGGGGTAATTCAGGTATTTCATCAACAAACACGTCTCTAAACTCACGTAGAACAATGAAGTCTTCCAAGTTGGGTTTATCTTCTTTTTATAATAGGTTTGTTACTTGGATGGCATAAAATTGACATCCCTTTCTCATGCATTGCTTGAATGGCATTGTTGAAACTTGTCTAACTGATATTGGTTTTTGTATACCCTGGGCTGTCCTAGTAGTGTCATTTCCATCTTCATATTTAAGTGTCTTTGTATAAAAATCTATTGCTTCTTTATGATTTTCTAACCAATCCATTCTGATAATCACATCATAAGATCCCAATGGTAGAATGTTCAGATTTGTTCTTATGTTTTGACCATCTAAACTGAACTTATAATCAGAAATAAAGTCAACCAAATTCCTTTTAGATCATGTTGCTAGTAGTACCAACCATGATTTTGCGTGTCTCATTTTTTGAAGTCTATTTGAATCTACTACACCAGGAGTGATATAACTTAACGTAGCTCAAGGATCAATTAAAACAAAAAATTGAGTGTTATCAATTTTATCTTCAATTTCCACCACAAAGGACTGGTGGTCATCTTGGCGACCATCTACGGCTGCATTGATTCGATGCAAGATTCTACCCACATTGCCCACCATCGAGGATTCCTGAAAATTATGAACAATAGTTTTGTTTGTTGAATTAAAATGTGGACATTTCCTCCTCAGATGAGGTTCTCCACACTCCCATCATTTTGACAGTTCCCAGGGGCTATCCCCAAACTTTTTTGTTCCCAAATTTACCGGTTTACCACCTCCTTGTGTGCTTGGATGGTTGGAGTGAAAATATTTCCTTGGAAATATTTTTGTTGCATTCCGATAAGGGGTTGGTTGATATCCCTTCTTCTGTTGGTTCATTCGGTCTTGTTTCTTATCCTTCTAAGATTTGGGAAATTATGTCCGCTGTTTGTATTGGTAATAACACATTCAGGCTTTTCTTACTACTTCACTCAGGGACTTGGGATTATCAAATTCAATTCTATCCTTGTAGGATTGTGGTAAACAACTTAGGAACCGCTGGATTTTTACTTTATCCTCCGGTATATAAGGTATGAACCTTAGTAATTCCAGTAATTTATTTATCAGATCTTCCATAGACATTTGACAAAGTCGTAACTCATAGAATTATTTCATTTTTTTTTCATAGTAGCTTTCAGATAGGTATTGTTTCTTAAAGTATTTCTTAAAGTCAAACCATTCCATCTATTTCTCCTTTAGGCCCTTGGCCAATTTCAGATCTTGCCACCAAATGATGGCTTTTCCTTTCAGATTGTAAATGGTCATTCTGACCTTCATATTGTTGGAATAGTTGTATATCTGGAAACATTTTTTCATGTCTAATAACCATGCTTCGGATTCCTCCCCTGTTCTGGATTCCCCATCAAAGGTAGCTGGTTTAATTTTCTTAAATTCTTCTTCAAGGTGGTCCAACTATTTTCTTTTTCTGTCTATTTTTGTTTTATCTTCAGTTGAAGGTGTACCTTCAGATGAGCTATCCCCTTTTTCTACTTCAGGGCTAGAATTCTTGGAGGCCCTTTTACTGACCTCTTCTTCCTGGTTGTCTTCCTTTGGAAATTTCTTTGTTACTATTCTTCGCAGCAAGACTTCATTTATTTCCTTCTGTTCTTGTTGTGCCTTTTTTAATTTCTCATTGTCTCCTTTAAAAACCTATAGCTGAACAATGAGATTCCTCATTGTTTCCAGAACTTCAGTAGGTGAGATTCCATCACTATTTTGTCTTGGATCTTCAAGACGTCCTTTCTCATGATTCTCATGAAGTCTAACTTCTGCGTCATCCTGGGCTACCATGATTAACAAGAAACAAAAAGGGATTTCTGTTTGTAACAACAAAGGTTTATTAGTTTTTCATAACATAAATATATTTTAAGTGAATAATGTGGCCCTGTTCAAGGTCCAAGTGTTGTAACCTTTTCTCTGATACCATATGTAACGTACCTCAATTTTGTCATATATTTTTTTTTCATATGAGGCATTAATCTCCAATTTCAGTCTTATATGATTATTGAATAAGGAAATAAATATTCATTAAGGTTATAATCTTTTGACATGACTTGAATCTGTCCTACCACAAGATGCCATATACATACCTGTATAACTTACTTGATAACGAAATCAATGATTAAATCTCCAATATTTCTTATCTAAACACATGCATCTATGTGACGGGTTAAACATAGGACTTGCAATCCTAGTCTCTCCTTACAAGAGATTTCTAAGGTTTTTGCGCAATACTAATGAGACTATCCATTTGAGGAAACAAACATTTTCTTACCATATATACATATATATAAGGCCATGGGTAAGATACTATAATCATAGTTGAAAGGAAGTGACTTTGCGAAAAAGAATTTAGCATTAACATTCATTGTTTCGATTTTCGAAGGGTTCCTTTTACGAAATATCTAGGGTTAATAATATTCATGTTCCCTTGCCTCGCAGAGTTTGAGTAATGAGAGCTTGTGTTGTTTCAAATTAACCAAATGAAACACTAAAGATCCTTCTCTCAGACTATAAGTTAACTATAACAAATAGTTGTCGTGTATGTGTATTAGCTTGTCGAATCTCGGAAGACTTCATTTACTTCACGAATTAACTTGATGGGAGAGAGTGGATTACTGTCAAGTGGGAGTTAAGGATCTGCGTCTATTGTTTAATGGAAACTTGTGAGTGTGAGTTACGATGCTCTTACCCTATTTTTCACCCATTCCAGTCATGCCAACTGTGCCTCGTCACATGGTTAAGTTGTCGTTCGTACTTTCAACATTTAACTGAGTAGGTAGGGTTCCTATTAGGGTTTTTATGCATTTACGGTTCTCATTGTGAAATTATACAAATGACTCTATGTATTACTTCTTTAGAAGAGGAGAATGTCGACAATGGAGTTTTGTTTGACTGTTGAACAGATAGTGTGACTCTACTTCCCCTGGAAAGTCTTTAACATATTACTCTAGTCAAATAGAGAGGTGGCTCTTCGGGAAAAAGAAAACCATTTTGTTTTGTAAATCCTATTATACATTTATTCTTTACGCTCAAAACTTCCCTTATTGTTATTCCTCTATAAACTTTTTTGGTTGTCTTCCATGCCCATAGGAGGGGTATTGTTTTGGTTGTTCCTTCATCGACCCTTTTAAGAATATGATGTTCCTCTTCTTGTTTTAGGGAGAAAACAATCTGTATTGCTTGTCTATGTTGTAACTCCTAATGTTTCGTAACCCTGTACTATTGTGCTTCTTACAGTCCATAAGTCGAGGCCCTGAAGTTAAATTTCACGAGACTATGTGAGAATTCCCTTTTGAAAAGGAAGGATCCCATTGTGGAGTACTTTATTTTTTTCTTTCCTTTCATTGTACAGGGGTGAACCCCTACTCCCATAGTTTATCCAATTTGGTTGGTTCCTTCAAATGTGTTTTTTCCTTTATGTCTAAAGGATTTTTGTCTAGGGTCAAATAAAATGTGACCTCTTCAATTTGAATAGTTCAGTAGTGATATCCTATGGTACATCAAACCCTTTTCTTATAATATTTACTGCCTTTATTGTGGTCTATCCATTTGGAATTCAATAGAAGGGATATGTCAGTAATGTTTATTGAGTTGTAACTACTTTATGTAATTTGGATTATGGAAAGGTTAGACTCAAGCAGTTAGGTATAGTCATGATTCTGTATGAGAATCTTGTTCTATGTTTCACACAACATGCCTTGTACCATTTATGGATTAAAATGAAAACTTAATATAGTTGATTATTGCATTTCATTAAGATCGTGGTCACTATGTAAAGTTTTCATTTTTTTTTCATTTTATTTGTTTTAAGAATTGGTATGTATCACTAATCATGGGCCCTATTAATGCGAGGGTACCCATCAAAGAGTTATTGCACCATTTGCCCTCAACCCAGGCATTTGTCCAGATGGAAAGAGACAAGGGAAAATAAAAAAATGTGATCCTGCGAATCAAAAGTTAAGTGTTATCCTGGAATACTCTGTTATTAACAATTATCACTCTGTTGATGTTCTCCTTAATTTTCTTGCATATTATTATTGATATTCGTAAATGATAAATCTTTCCAGGCTTTCGTCTGCGCAAAGATTTCAGATGTTTCATTCTAGTCTTCGGTGCAAAAGGTATTCATGTTTCGTTTTGTAAACCTTTCAGGAGTCTCAACACACACGGTTGCAATTTAGATTTATAGATGTTCGATATAATTTCGCTTGGTTTCCTATAGTGGTTGGAAAGAGGGAAATTCCGAATTGTATTCTTAAATTTCTAGTCCGACTACTATAAGTAATGAGTCCTGTCTGTTTGAAATAATGTAATGATTGTTGAATTATTCAAATATTCTCACCACTCAGGTTTCATCCTAAACTAGCAATTTAATTTCTATGGTCGTCGTTTTAAATTGTAGATTCAGGTTCAAACATCTACGAAATTTGAACTTACAATTATGCATCGTATGGAAAGTGCTTATATAATTCTAAAGGTCTATACTTTGAAAAATCAATCCCATTGTACAAACATTTTTGTATTATCTCTAGAATGCTCTATCGTTTTGTTTACTTCGACATTTCTTGTGTTTACTGCTGAAATGTTTTATCCTGGACTTATAATAGTTAGATTGGATCTAAGCATTGGATAGTTAAAAAGGTCTAATTTTATCAGAGTAAAGCAGAGTAAAGATGCGATTCTGTGATTATATATGGAGGGATTACTTATATATATATATATATATATATATATATACCATTATGTCGATACTTTGATTATGTAGGGAGTTTCTATCTAACTGGTAGAAGTTTGCATGTTCAATTACATGATATGTGTACAGAACTTGATAATTGTATATTTCCATTTCCATGTCGTCCTACTGTAACGATCGCCGAATGGACAATTACATGTATATATTTGTCACTTAATATTTCATGAATCTCTTAATATAGTGGTTGTTCGTTCCAATTTGGGTCTTTTTAGTCTGTACAATTTGGAAGTAAAACTTGAATGGTCTATCAGCATATGATCTTATGACAGGTAAGAATCTTCTAGAATTTGTATTTGTATCTGCTTGATTTAACTCATTACTTTAACTATTGTAACTCTGTTCTTGCCACGTCTAATACACAATGGATTTTAATGCTATTTGAAATTTACATTATATTCCTACCAGAAAAAATGAAAATCCTTAAATATTTTACCAATCCATTCTTTATAATAATAACATTTTCCCTATAACAAATAGATGTTGTGATCCTGTAGTTTATCATGTTATAATAGTGGTCAAATCTAAAACATAAACTTAAAAATAATTTTAACCAGGTGTATCATACAGTGAATATACCAAATAAAAATAATAGCATTCATTTTGTAATTAATTCCACAGAAATAATTCATTCAAACTTCATTTAGTCCACTCTGTCAGTTTTAAGTTCAACAACATTCAAATAGGTTTCATCCATAGAAATTATTCAATGAAGAATTAACAGATGCATTCTAACATATATCTAACTATATAAAATTCATTCAGCAAAGCTGTAATGTCCCCACTTGGGGACATCATCACAGGGTAGAGATTTATGATGATCAGAGTAGCCAGATGGGTGCTAAAGAAAGTATAGGGGTATTTGAGAGGCATTGTGGGGTCCAGCTTGCATTGATGATCATATTCCATCATTATGAGCCATTCCGCATAGGTTGGCTTTGGTTTTGTTGCATTCCGACGATTTCCATG
>JZKD02S2323265.1:59296-90133 GCA_000966675.3 Picea glauca | reverse complement strand
GTAGAGTAACATATATGAACCAGTGCATGGAAAGACAAAGGGAACAACCACATTCCTCCCAACCTTAGAATAGGGCAGCCAAATCACTTGTCCTGTTAATCCCCTAGCCTGACCATGAATCCATGAGGGCTAACTCAAAACTTCTCCTCAGCAAATGCCTTCAGCTTCAACAGTCTTCTCCTTGCCTAACACTCAGCAAGTAATGTTCATAACAACAATAAAAAATAAATTTTCCGCGCATAGTAGGCAGTCTCTTGCCTCCTCACATATGCTATATATCCAAAATTATATTTGCCTAGGTCTTTTCCCTCCCTTGGGAATTTTCGTAGCTTTCCAAATACCTGATCTTTAGGGGCTGCCAATGGCCAAATTCTTGATTTTCTACTTGTAACAATCATCCCTGAGGTAGTTCCAACATGTTCCCCACTCATGGAGTCACAGTCAACTGATTTTAACATGGCTATTCCACTTGTCCTCTTGAAATAAATATAAAATATTTTGTTTCATACAAGTGTCATAGTCAAGTAGTTAGTTGATTCAGATCATATCTCTTCCCAACAATCATAATCATTAATTACAATTAACCAAATTCAAATTCGGAATTGCCATAAATGGCAAAAATTTTCCAAATTTGAATTTGCCAAAAACAAAATAATTTTCCTAAGAAATTTCAAATTAAAAAATTATTTATTTATGGGGATGTCACAATACCATTTCCCATAAACACTACACCCTCAACAACAGATTGGTAAGAAACGAACCAATTTCTATGTGAGCACATGTGGTGGAAGGCACCTGAATCTAACTGTCATTCTTCTTGATATTGTAAATTAGTAAGAACAGATAAAACTTCATCAATTATACATGAATTTGTTACAGCCAAATTTGTTTCCTTCGTAGAGTTTTCCTCAGATTCCTTTCTCTTCCAACAATCTTTCTTGAGATGTCTTGTTTTGCCACAGTACCAGTATTTTTCTTTACCCTTTTTGTGTCTTGACTTAGATCGAGAAGAACTTCTCTCATTCTCCTATTTAGTTCAACCTTTGACCAGCATCGCCTCCGAAGTTGAGGTTTCTTTACTAGATTTTCTCCACATATCCTCAACAAACAAAGCTCCCACAACAGAGTCATAATATAAAACTTGTGTTGAGCTAAAGCTAATAGAGGTGACTAGATTATCCCAAGATTTAGGCATCGAACACAATAGTGTAATAGCCTTATCCTCATCTTTGAATTTAACTTCCATACTAGTCAATTGAACTATAAGGGTATTGAAGGTATTTAAATGGTCAGTGACTTTTGTACCTTCTTTCATCCACAAACTATACAGTTGTCTCTTCAACTAGATTTTGGTCATCAAGTACTTCATCATATATAGACTTCCCAACTCGCTCCATAAATCTGATATTGTATCCTCTCCTACGATATTAAACAGAACATCATCCCCCAAACATAAACAAATGATACTGAGAGCTTTCGCATCAAGATCTTCCCATTCCCATTCCGTCATGGCTTCTGGTTTCCTTGAATTGCCTACCAATGCTTTTTGCAACCCTTGTTGCACTAGTAAATCTCACATCTTGAGCTTTGAGAGCTCAAAGTTGTTTTTACCGCTAAACTTTTCAACTTCAAACTTCGTACTCTGCATCTTTCCCATTAACACAAAATATCTCCTAATATCCATTGCTTATAAAATAACCCAAAAACCTTTAAAAAATATGTGGAGAAATAATTGATAAAAAGTTTATTTAAAAAACCTTTTAATAATATATAAAAATATTTAAAAAAAAAAATTATAATTAAAAAAAATCACCTTTAAAAATCATCGACTTTTACATTTAAATTCCTCCACCATATTAACTTTACTTGGTTTGGCACTTTTTAATTAATGAAAATTACCTTTTAAGCATCTTCCTTTAACACACGCTTCTATTAAAAAAAGAAAAATACATTAACTTTCACCTCACTTGATTTACTTTAAGGGCACACCATGCAAATTCATTTAAAATTAAGATCAGGGATTTTTGACTTAAGAGAGCCATCGCATGCATTTCACGCTTTCACTGCTATTAGTTGAGTGCTCTGATATCACTTGTTAGAATTGTCAAAGAATAAAACACAATTTTCAATGATAATTAATAATCACACATAAGAAATAGACATGGGGATTTCAAAACGTTGGGCTATGTCCACCAAGCATAGGCATTGGTTGTCGTATTATTAGGATTATGGAGATTATATCAGATTTGCAAGTTCTCTCACACTGTCTTATTATTCGAATTATGGAGATTACATTAGATTTGCAAGTTCTCTCACTGTCTTATTATTCGAATTATGGAGATTACATCAGATTTGCAAGTTCTCTCACACACTCAGTATCTCACAGTCAAGAAACTGAATATTAAATGCAATCCCTATCCATATTCTAAATTGATCTATTTGGTTGAAACCAACACAGAATAATAAGATCCAGATCCATCCTTGAAGAATTCTTTGTCACCAAATCCCAACAATCTGGATACCCACATGAAGATATGTCTAGGGAAACCAACTGAGTAGTTTGTTCACCCATCCCATGTTCTCGTTCAGAAAAATACCAGGGATATTTGGAACAACATCGTGCTTGTTAACAGTCCTCAGAACATTGACGCCAATCTCCTCCAAACATTGGGCGAACGTTGGGTTTCCTATGCTGGGAGAGGAGAAGGAAAACACTGTGACAGGAGTAGGTATAGACATACTCTACATGTTCACCGTCTCTTTGACATCATATGCACTTAACGTTGCAAGCGCAACTCCTAAGCTGTGTCCTGTCATTGTTATACTGAACCTCTCATGTATTGGTTCAACAGTTGTGTTATCTCACCCACCACAATATCCCTCGCACTTCTACTGCATTTTTCAGAACCTTCATCCACAAAAGTATAACAAGAAAGAAATCCCTTTTCTATTCGGACATTTCGATCTGTAGGTTTTTGTAAATTCACATGTGTTAAATATAATGTAACCTCAACAGTCTGACTGTACACTGCCAGCTGTACTGGACAACTGTACTTTCTATTCTTGATTTTTTTGAGCTTATTTAGCTCAGTTATTTCCCTTTGCATAGAATCTCTTCATTAACTCTTCTCATTGTACTCTTCTTCATACATTCTAATATATTGTTTTCTGTTCTATTCTTTCTCTCTTCATTTATTTCTTCACAATTTATCATGGTATCAAAGCTACAGTAGTAAGCCTCTTCACACAGGATGGAGAGAAACACGATCCTCATAGCACAGAGCTTCACGGATCTTGAGAAGCATTTGACACAGACTTTTCACAAGGCTTGGAGAGTTGTATGTCATACTCTCGAAAGATCCTCGCAGGCAAATTCCAAGAGGAAGAAGACAGTCAAATTCTCAAACATCAGTGTAAGAAGCTCACGCACCGAAGCAGAGCATACAACGCTCGAAAGAACAAGGAAGAAGAGGCTGCAGAAGGAAGAAATAGTAAAGATTCTTGTAGTATTTTCAAGAATCATCAAGATTCATGAAGAAGAGCTGCAGGACGGAAGCACATTTAAAGAACTTGAAGAATTCATTCAAAATCGTTAAAGACTCCTGCAGAAGGAATAATCGTTTAAAGTTTTTAGAAATTCGCTCAAATCTGTCAAAGATTGAAGCAGTGAACAAAGAATCTGTGTATTTCTTTCAAATCTTTGAAAGATTCACGAATCTTTCTTCCACAGGAGAAAAGAATGCATTCCATGTGCAAAGAACAACAATTGAGGCCGTAAGATTCATCCTGTGAACGGATCCGAAGTGGGAAACCAGTTGAGAAGGGACGAAGAGAGCACGAAAAAGGCGAAAGAGTTTCATCTATTAGATCTTGCGCAAATGACCGATAGCCGTTGGATCAACGAGAAAGCGCACAAGGTTTGGTCCTCTGGAGCGCACAGGAGAAATTTCGACTTGTGAAGTCATGAAATCCTGACATCATCTGGACCTTCCATCAAGAAACACGTGGTGAGATCTCGGCATTTCGCTGACTCGCAAGGTGTAAAGGTCAGAAGAATTCCATGAGAGTTCACGAATCGTGAAATCACAAGTCATTCTGGATCGTTGGATCGAGATAGATCGTCAGTCGTCGATCTGATATGATCAAAAAATAGGGAATCGGGAGTTGGACAAGCGAAGGAGACTACACTCCAAAACCCCGATACGCAAAATCGCGACATCACAAATCACGAAATACCAAAAAGATTCTGAGTCGTCCATCTCAGAGGACAGGTGGAATCCGATCCAAGTGCCATCAAATCGTCATATCGGAGTTCACGGTTTTGAAATATCGTCACAACAAGAGTTCACAACCGTCCATTTGCTCGGACACGTGGAGGACATCGAGGAAACCATCAGCACATCGAGATTCAACGTTTCGTGAATCCTGACGACAAGAAACACGAGCATTTCAGAACTGCGAAATCCAAAATCCCGACAAGAGGAAAGCTCCATTTTGGGGCCCAGCTGATTTCATCTCGTCAAAAAAAGGGATCGGGAATCTCCACAGTGAAACCCTCGAAGCAGACTTGAGCCATCCATTTGTTGGGACGCGTGGCAGAGATCAAAGGAATTAGGGAAATCCTGAAAGGAAAGTGCCATCAAAAAATCGGGATTCGGGGAATTGAGGAGTCAAAAGAGCTCGTCATCAGGGTTCACGAAGTCCCGATTCACGATATCCTGATAAGATTTGGACCGTCAGATCATAGGAAGATCTGGACCGTTGAATTGTCCAAAGGAAAATCTCGGCATTTCAGCAAATTGAAATACAAAGAACTGGAAAATCTCGTAGCACTTTAACATCAAGGTGCATGATCACATTGCACCGTGACAAAGGAAAATTCAAGGCTGATAATCTCTCATCGAAAATCAACATTTCAGCGATCAGAGGTAAATACAAAATTTCCCTCTATTTTTTTTCTGAGATTTTTTTTTCAAAAAAAAAATATGTCGTCTAGCAACTTAGGACCAACTCAGGGTTCGATTCTACTTGGAAATAACTATGAGTTCTGGTCTCTTCAGATGAGATTGTTCTTGCAAAAAAAAGAGTGTTGGGAGCCAGTGGATCTTGGATATGTGGAACCAGATCCAGCAGCCCTTTCTGCCATGACAAATCCGCAGAAAATTGCTCAGGCAACACTGAGGAACAAAGAAAATAAAGTGAAATTCTGGATTCAAAATTCTGTGGATGATTTGATTTTCTCAAAAATCACAGGCGCTGGTACTTCCAAACATGCTTGGGATATTCTTAAATCTTCCTACCAACGAAATGATAGGGTCAAAACAGTTAAACAAAAGACCTTGAGGATGCAATTTGAGACTCTAAGGATGGCAGATTTCGAAAATGTGGATCAGTTCATGACCAGAGTCATGGGAATCGTGAACCAAATCAGACTGATTGGTGAAACCATCACTGATCAATGAATTGTTGAAAAAAATCTCAAAAGTCTACAAAAGAAATTTGAAATGGTTGTAACAGAAATCCTTGAATCGAAGGATCTGTCAAGTTTTTCAACAGATGAATTAATTGGTTCTCTGGTGACACATGAGACTAGACTGCATCTCACAGATGAGTCAATCTCTAATGCCTTCAAAAATTAATTCTCCTTCAGCAAAGGGAGAGGCAGAGGAAGAAGCAGAGGTCATCAAGGAAGAGGGAGCAATCAAAGTAACCCTCACTCCAGTGGAGGTAATAGACAACAGTATCTGAATCATAATTTCCAAGGTCAAAGACAACAACAACAAAATCAACATCAGACTCTCCACCCTCAAAGAGGCAGAGGGAGAAGGTAAAATGACAAAACAAACATACAATGCTATTACTGCAAAAATTATGGGCACTATGAATCTGAATGCAATAAGAAGCAAGCATATCATCTCTCAGGCAGAGCACATGTGTCAAATCACACGGGAGAAAACTCAAGAGGTATGTTTCTTTCGTGCCACAAGACTAAACAACAACCTAAATATCTTTGGTTGCAGGACAATGGATGCAACAATCACATGATAAGTAACAAAGAATTACTTTCATGCATTGATTCTTCCATCTCATCTGATATTACACTTGGAAACAATTACTTAGTCAAAGTTCAAGGAAAAGGAACTATTCCTATTCTTACTAAACAAAATGTAAATAAAGACATAAACAATGTCTATCATGTTCCAGATATGAAACATAATTTTCCAAGTGTAGGACAGCTCATTGAACATGACTATAAGGTACCTTTCGAGGGAGCATATTCCAAAATATATGACAAATACCCCAGTAGAAAATTGATTTCTGAAATCCATATGACTCCAAATAGGATGTTTCCCCTTACCCTCAGAACTGCAAATCTGATTCAACCATATGCACAGAGTGCATCTACCCTGAATGAAATAATGGTTTGGCATACAAGGTTTGGACATCTACCATTTTAGATTCTAAGTCTTCTTCAAAAGAACTCCATGGTCAAAGGTCTTCCCATCTTTAAAGAAAAAATCCCCCCATGTGAGTCTTGCATACTTGGAAAACATAAGAGAACTAGTTTTCCACAGTCTTCCAATCAAACCAAACAACATCTTGACCTTTTTCACACTGACCTATATGGACCAATGCAAACAGAGTCAATAGGTGGTATCTTTTACTTTCTAACATTTATTGATGATTTCACCAGAAAAATATGGATCTATTTTCTCAGACACAAGTCTGAAACTTTTGCAAAATTCAAAGAATTCAAGGCAGAAGATGAAAAACAGAGTGGAAAATATATCAAAGCACTCAGGTCAAATGAAGGAGGAGAATACAACTCCAGAGAATTTTCAAATTTCTACAAATCACAAGGCATTATCATGCACACAACAACCAGATATACTCCACAACATAATGGAGTGGCTGAAAGGAAAAATCAGACAATAATGAATATGGAAAGAACACTTGTTAAAGAGAAAAGTTTGTCAGATACTTTTTGGGTTGAAGTAGTAACATGCTCAGTTTATCTCCTGAATAGATCTCCAACCACCTGTCTAAAGATGAAAGTTCCCCAAGAAGCATGGAGTGGGACAAAGATCAATGTATCACATCTAAGGACATTTGGATGCATAGCATACGCTCACATACCTTCTGAATTAAGGAAGAAACTTGATGACAAGAGTGAGAAATGTATTTTCACTGGATATAGTAAAACATCTAAAGCTTACAGGATTTACAATCTAATCACCAAGAAACTAATTCTCAGTAGAGATGTAAAATTTCTGGAAAATCAATTCTGGAATGATTAAGAAAATCAGCAGATGGATAGTGAAAATCCATTGCTGCCAAGTTCTGAAAACACAGAAAATTCAGAACATCAAGTACCTCAAACTATTCTTCCAACATTGCAAGTACAAAGACAACCTGAAAATTCTCAGGATAACTCAAATTCCAGTAGAGAATCATTCTCTAAACCACAAAATCAGAGAACTCAAAGTTTGAGAGAAATCCATCAGCAGTTGGATGACTTTGAACAACACAATCTTTTTTCTTTAATGTCATGTCAACCTACATCTTTTAAGGAAGCAGCTAAGGAGACACATTGGGTTCAAGCAATGAACCAAGAAATTGACTCCATTGAGAAGAAAAACACATGGTATCTTGTTGATTTTCCAACTCATAAGAAGAGTATTGGTGTCAAGTGGGTTTACAAAATTAAACTCAATGAAAAAGGGCAGATTGAAAAACACAAGGCAAGACTTGTTGTCAAAGGACTCTCACAACAACAAGGTATTGATTATGGTGAAAATTTTGCTCCAGTAGAAAGATTAGACACTGTAAGGACTCTATTGGTCATACCATCCCAGCACAAATGGCAAGTATACCAGATGGATGTCAAGTCAGCATTCCTGAATGGTTTCATAGAAGAAGAAGTTTATGTCGATCAACCACCTGGATTTGAAGTTCAAGAGCACCCAGCCAAAGTATATTGGTTGAAGAAAGTCTTGTATGGCTTAAAGCAAGCTCCAAGAGCTTGGTACAATAGAATTGACACTTATCTGATCAAAATTGGTTTCAGCAGAAGCCAAAATGAGCCAACTCTTTACACCAAAACATATCAGCATGGTAACATTTTTATTGTATGTTTATATGTTGATGACATGATCTATACAGGAAATCTTGAGTTAACATATTTTAAACATGCCATGCAATCTAAGTTTGAGATGACAGATATTGGCATAATGAAATATTTTTTATGGATTGAAGTTCATCAATCAGCCAAAGACATTTTTGTCTCTCAACAAAAGTATGCAACAGACATCCTCAAAAGATTTCGCATGGAAAAATGCAATCCAGCAGAAACCCCTATACCACTAGGCACAAAATTGAGTAAGAATGATGAAGGTCCTACAATGGACTCTACTCTATACAAAATTTTAGTAGGCAGTTTGTTGTATCTTACAGCAACTAGGCCCGACATTATGTATGCAACCAACCTTGTTTCTAGATTCATGGAATCACCCAAAGATTCTCATTTGAAAATGGCGAAACGAATTCTGAGATATGTTGCAGGAACTCTCAATTTTGGCTTATGGTACACTAAATCTGATAGTAATCAACTTTCTAGTTACACAGACAGTGATTTTGCAGGCAACCTAGATGACAGGAAAAACACATCTAGACATGTTTTTCAACTGGGCACAATAATAATCTCATGGGTATCAAAGAAGTAGCCAATTGTTTCAATATATTCTGCAGAGACAGAGTATGTAGCTGCTACCTCAGCTTCATGTCAAGCTGTGTGGCTGAGAAGAGTATTGAAAGATATGTCACATATAAAAAAGGATCCAACTCCTATTTTCTGTGACAATACTTCAGCAATTGCTTTATCTAAAAATCATGTGTTTCACCAGAAAAGAAAACACATTGACACTCGTTTTCATTTCATACACGAGATAGTCAATAATGGTGATATTGCACTACGATTCTGTGGTTCTCGAGATCAACTTGCTGATATCTTTACAAAGCCACTAGGAAAGTCAGTTTTTGATTTTTAGAGACAACACTTAGGCATAATCAGTGATGATTGTAACTGTTGAGTTTAAAAGGGAGTGTTAAATATAATGTAACCTCAATAGTCTGACTGTACACTGCCAGCTGTACTTTCTATTCTTGATTTGTTTGAGCCTATTTAGCTCAGTTATTTCCCTTTACATAGAATCTCTTCATTAACTCTTCTCATTGTACTCTTCTTCATACATTCTAATATACTATTTTCTGTTCTATTCTTTCTATCTGCATTTCTTGCTTCACAATTTATCAACATGCGCTAGTGTATTGGGGAGTGGAACTAAAATGTTTTTGAAATTTTTCATCCATTCTTTCTTTATTCTCATTCCTTGCCTCACCAGGCAATCACTATGTCTCATCTTCCCAATCTCTCTATCTCATTTGGATCCGTGCAAACGACAATAAAGCCAATCCAAACACCTTCGTCGATTGATGTTTCTCTGAAAGAGGATCGTAAAGCACCAATATTTGCATAGATATATTTGATTAATTGATAACCGGAATGTAGAAAACCCATTTTAGTAAAAAATGAGTGTTTACTGTGCTTACAAGTTTCATAATATTCAGAATAGTCTCTATTGTCAAACACATCGTAGAAAAGTTGAGCAAATTCCCTGTATTTGAGAATCTCAGCTTTCATAATTGGATTCATGGGATCAAGTAATCCTTTCCAAGAGTTGATACCCTGGATATCTTGCCACAGATAAGCAACTTGTGGTCGCCCTATTTGTGTGGGTTGATCACCATCCCCGTTATTGAGTCTTGGGGAAGAGGAACTCAATGGATACTTTAGGTGTGAAGCCCACAAATCCTTTGTATAAAGCGAAAATGCAAATTGGACCATCGTATGTCGGAGTTTATAATTGGAATTCAGATGATGCTTGTAGTTTCTGGAAACAAATTGTATAGGAGGCTATTGTTTTCTTTCTGAAAGACTGGAGATAGAATCGAGAGACAAAGATTTACTAATCATTACTTGGTATATATAGGATTCTATTAATCTTGAAATACAAAAGTCTCAGTCAATGATCACAGTCTGAGTTACTGTTCGGGGACTCAGCACAATGAGACCTACCATTCTCATTGACCATAGTCAATCCTACCATTCTTGTTAGTTTAGTGCTGAAATTATATTGGAATACTACATTTCATAGAGGAAAGTGGTGGTGACGTGGATCTCCAACTAGATTTTGTTAATCTCTCCTGCCATCATTCCTCAACAACACTCCTTTGCCGCATTTAATTATTCTTCCCTCCTCCTACACTTTTCTTCTATGTATCTTGACTTTCCTACTTACGAGTGTATTCGAGAAGCTTCTCTCGTCTTTTAAAAAAAACTTTGTTTTTTAAATGTAAGCGGCTATTGGATACTATGTTTTGGGATGAATGTATGAATCATTCCTACTTGCGAGTGTATTCGAGAAGCTTCTCCTGTCTTTTAAAAGAAAACTTTGTTTTTGTAAATGTAAGCGGCTATTGGATACTATGTTTTGGGATGAATGTCTGAATCAAAGAGTAGACGTTATTAAAACTATATTTTGTTTTAATTTCTCAGCTATAAACTGTTATTGGGTTCTTTCCTCTCTTTTTTTTTTTCTTTTAGGAATTGAGCATTTTCTTAGTAGATATTTTCACTAACAAAGTGCTATCAGAGAAGGTCAATAGTATTTGATGTTGTCCAAAAACTTGAAGCATTGGAAGTTGATGTTGAAGGGGATTCCAAAGAATCTCTTAGTATTGAAGAATGATAAAGCTATAGGTTGAGCAAATGTATCGAAGGATGGAGAAAGAAAGTAGTTGTTATTTTCTTTTGGAGACTTTATTGCTGAGTATAGAGGAGGTGTTTACCTATTCCAAAGTTGTTTCTAAGAGATTGCAGATCTCAAAGGGGCAAAAATTTAGGGGTTTTAATCATACAAAGGATTTGATAGATATTGGAAAAGAAAATAGAGGAATAACAGTAAAAAAAGACAAATTTTATTTTAAAAAAAAATCATGGCAGGAGCAAGTGGAAGCATTTTACAACCCCATATTCCAATTTTTAATGGAAAAAATTATGACTATTGGAGTATAAGAATGAAAACCTTGTTTTGTTCCCAAGATGTTTGGGAGTTGGTTGAAAATGGGTTTCCTAAACCAACAGACCAACAAGATTATCTAGCTCTTTCATAAGCTGAGAAGGATTTGTTGAAGGAAAATAAGAAGAAGGATTCCAAAGCATTGTTTTTTATTCAGCAGGCAATCGAGGAATAAATTTTTCCTAAAGTAGCCACTGCTACAAGATCAAGACAGGCATGGGAAAGTTTGCAAACAACATACCAAGGCACAAGCAAGGTAAAAACAACAAAATTACAAATTCTTAGAAGGGATATTGAAAAATTACAAATGAAGGATACAAATTCAATAGATTCATTCTTCACTCATGCAATGGAAATAATAAATCTGCTTAGATCATATGGAGAAACCGTTGGAGATCAAAAGGTTGTAGAGAAAATACTTAGAAGCTTACCTACAAAGTTTGATCCAGTTGTAATAGCTATTGAGGAATCCAAAGATCTCACTCAGATATCAGTAGATGAATTAATGGGATCACTCTTATCACATGAGAAAATATTAAATCGAATAGGGACATCATCATTGGAGAATGCATTCAAGACTCATCTTTCATTTGGCAGAACAAGAGGGAGATCAAATTAAAATAGAGGTAGATGACATTTTACACCAAGAGGAGGAAGAGAAAACACACAATTTGAAATCAAAAGACCAACATCAAGCCCACATGCTCATTCTACACCAACAAGAGGAAGGGGGAGTAGCCATTCTCATAGTCATCATCAAACAGAAAGGTATGATAAATCCAACATCCAATGGAATTATTGCAATAAATTTGGGCATTTTTCATCAGAGTGTAGGAAAAATCAATATGACATCAATAAGGAAAAGACACATTTTACAAATGAAAACCAACCGAACAATGTTGAAGAAAACACCATATTGATAGCATGCAATGTAGCACAAGAGAGTTCCAAAGAAGTATGGTTCCTAGATAGTGGTTTTAGCAATCACATGAGTGGAAGTAAGGAGATGTTTGCAACAATGGATGATTCAATAAAATAAGAAGTAAAATTGGGGAACGATCACTGATTTTTAGTCATGGGAAAAGGGTCAATTAACATAAGAACTAAGCAAGGTGAGGAGAAGCATTTTTCATATGTATATTATGTTCCTAGACTACAACACAATCTCATAAGCATTGGACAACTAGTGAAAAAAGGATATAGAATATACTTTGAAAATGGTGAATGTGTGATTCTAGACAAGAAACCAAGCTATAGGCTGATTGCAAAAGTTGAAATGACAAAAAATAGCATGTTTCTACTTAGAATTGAAAGTGGACTATTCTTAGAGCCACAAGGATTGCAAAAGCTTGCCGAGTTATCTTTTAAAGCTTCATACAAAAGTGAATCTTGGCTATGGAATTTAAAACTTGGACATTTAAACTTCAAAGGGTTACAATTGTTATATACGAAAATAATGGTATATGGATTGCCACCAATAGAGCCACTTAAGACAACATGTGAGAGTCGCTTATTAGCAAAGCAACATAGGAAAACATTTTCAGTTGGGGAGTCTTATAGGTCAAAACCTCCACTTGGGATAGTCCATTCAAATCTTTGTGGACCTATGCAAACACCATCCATAAGTGGAAGACTTTATTTCTTGACAATCATTGATGATTTTAGCAGAAAAATATGTATTTATTTTTTTGAAATACAAATCAGAGGTATTTGTTGTTTTTAAGGAATTCAGGGAAAAAGTTGAGAAAGAAAGTGGATACTGTATCAAAACATTGAAAACCGATCGTGGCGGTGAATATATATCAAATGGTTTTCAAAATTTTGCAAAGAAAGTGGCATAAGGAAACAATTTACAAGGTATACTCCTCAACAAAATGGACTAGCTTAGAGAAACAATAGAACAATTATGGAAATGACTCAAAGTATGATGAAAGAAAAACAACTACCAAATGAGTATTGGGCTGAAGCGGTTGCATGTTGGGTATACATATTAAATAGATGTCCAACAAAAGCAGTGATAAATAAAACCCCAAAAGAAGCTTGGAGCAAAAGGAAGAATAATATAACACACTTGAGAGTCTTTAGATGTGTAGCATACTCATTGATACCTCAAGAGTTGAGAAAGAAACTAGATGATAGAGGAGAGAAGTGCATATTTGTGGGATATAGTGAACAATCCAAGGCATATAAATTATACAATCCTATCACAAAGAAGTTGATAATAAGTTGTGATGTTGATTTTGTTGAAGAAGAAGCATGGGATGGAAGCATAGACAAGACAACTACAACTGCAACTAGTGTTCCACAAGAGAATGAAGAGAATGAAACTCAAGTTGTGAATCCTACTACACAAGAAAATGTTCCTACACTTCCTTCTAAGGAACCTACCACTCCAAATCCAACTACCACAACATGTAATAACAACGATGAGTCTTTTAATCCAACACTTGCATCACTAAGATCAAAGTCTATAAGCACTTCAAAGAAGACACATAGTCTAAGAGAAATTTATGATGAAACACAAGAGGCTGAAAAATGATGATTTGTGTTCTAATTTTGCATTCTTAACACAAATTGATCTATTTTATTTTGAATATGCCATTAAAGATGAAAAATGGATTGCAGCCATGAATGAAGAAATTTAGTCCATTGACAAGAATCAAACTAGGGATCTAGTAGAGATTCCTAAAGGCAAGGATGTGATTGGGGTTAAATGGGTTTACAAGACAAAGTATAATGTTGATGGAAAAGTAGAAAAACACAAGGCAAGACTAGTAGCTAAAGGATTCACACAACAGCTTGGCATAGACTACAATGAAACATTCGTACCTAAGGCAATATTGGATACAATAAGGATGGTCTTATCTATTGCAGCTCAAAACAATTAGAAGGCTTATCAAATGGACGTTAAATCAACATTCTTGAATGGAATTTTAGAAGAAGAAGTGTATATAAAGAAACCACATGATTATGAAGTTTTGGGAGAAGAACATAAGGTATACAAACTGAAAAAGGCACTATATGGTTTGAAACAAGCTCCTAGATCTTGGTACAACATGATAGATTCTTATTTTGTGAACAATGGGTTTAGAAAGTGTGCCAATGAACCAACTTTTTATGTCAAAGTGAATGATGAAGGAGAAATCTTGATAGCTTGTTTGTATGTAGATGATTTGATATTCATAGGTAACATGAAAATTAACTCATTCAAGGCAGCCATGGAAAGAGAGTTTGATATGACTGATTTGGGGCTCATGAAATATTTTCTTGGGATAGAAGTGATTCAAAATGAACAAGTCATTTTTATATGCGAAAGCAAGTATACTAATGATGTGTTGAAGAGATTTAAGATGGAAAATGTAAATCCAGCTCCTACACCCATTGCATTGGGCTTAAATCTTAGCAAGAATGATAAAAGTCCTAGTGTTGATGCAACTTTATTCAAGAGACTAGTTGGTAGACTTATGTATCTAACCGCCACAAGGCCATATATCATGTATGGGGTTAGTCTCATTTCTAGATTCATAGACAAACCAAAGGAATCACATTGGAAAGATGGAAATAGTGTTGTAAGGTATATAGATGGAACAAAGAGCTTTGGAATTTTGTATTTATCTTCAGATAATTACAAACTGATTGGATATTCAGATAGCGACTAGGGAGGTAGCATGGATGATAGAAATATCACTTCATGGTATATATTTCATGTAGGATCGAGAGATATCTCTTGGGAATCAAAGAAACAACCAATTGTGGCACTCTCATCGGCTGAAGAAGAATATGTTGCAGCCACATCAGCAGATTGCCAAGCAGTATGGATGAGGAGAATACTTGCATATTTGAGGCATCCACAAGAAGAACCTACAAAAATTTATAGTGATAATAATTCTGCAATCGCCTTATCTAAAAATCATGTCTTTCATAAATAGAGCAAGAATATTGATACACGATATCATTTCATTCGAGAATTAGTGAACAATGGTGACATATATCTTGAGTTTTGCACGCCCAAAGAATAACTAGCAAACATTTTCAAAAATCCGCTTGCAAAGAATGTTTTTGAGCATCTCTGGGAAGCAATTGATATTGAAAACATACATGGCAGTGAAGATTAAGGGGGAGTGTTGGTGACGTGGATCTCCAACTAGATTTTGTTAATCTCCCCTGTCATCACTCCTCAACTACTCTCCTCTGTCGCATTTAATTCGTCTTCCCTCCTTCTACATTCTTCTTCTATGTATCTCGACTTTTCTACTTGCCAGTGTATTCGAGAAGATTTTCCTGTCTCTTAAAAAAAAACTCATTTTGTAAATGTAAGTTGTTGTTGGATACTCTATTTTGGAATGAATGTATGAATCAAAGAGCAAACATTATTAAAACTCTTTTTTGTTTTAATTACTGAGCTATAAACTGTTATTGGGTTATTTCCTCTTTTTATGTAGGAATTGAACATTTTGTTAGTATATATTTTTACCAACATAAAGACATTGATTATTAGGTGTGTCCACAAGTTTTCGACTGTATTTATACCTAATTATTTGGAATTTATCTATGATGACCTCATTTTTATGCCTTGCATGTAACATTCTTAATCATTCCTTCCATGAGCCACATGCATTTGATAATTTTGGTCAGGTGAATCACATCATCAGTTGCTTCTAAGAATGAGGATAGGATACATGCATATTTTATTATTAATTAATGTTGGCACCAATATTGAATGAAGTTTAATCCGTATGTGATGTAGGTTTCTTATTAATTTAACTTGACAACAACTTTGAATGAATATATTTATTAATATTTTAATTAGTAGGAATCATGCATAGTCACGGCAGGGATGTTGAGGGATTTTTAATATAAAAAACTAAGTGGTCTTTCTTATCATCTTCTCTTTACTTCTTTATATAGTAGTGAGTTTGTTATTGACTTCACCTTTTTATTTTTTATATAGTAATGAATTTGATTTTTTATTTTATATTAGTTTACTTTTGATTAAAAATTGATGTGCCAAATATATATATATACTCCTCTTAATATATACTACCTCCATAGTAGCCACCCAGTAAACTCTTGATGATGATGATGATGATTAATATCCACTAAGACCGAATTGGTCTATCGTACTGTAAGAAGGTAAGTGATTACTTGTGATTTTTTAGAATTTTGTTTATGTGCTCGAAAAATCTAGTATGAATCCACATATTTAATAGTATATTCAATTATGGAGTAGGTCTATCTCAGAACCAAAAATATTTTCCTAAGAGTAAACTAGAACAACCACATTATAAAAGTGGTTGATATACTCTCATCAACCATATCAATTACTTTTATAATAAATAGGTAAGCTTAAGGTTAGGGTTTCATATTAGGGTTAAGGTCATTATCTTTTGATATTAGAATGTGTATATATCATAAGTTGGAATCTAAATGAACTAGAAATTCAATAATAAAATGAAAGTCATCCAAATGTATCTATAAGAGTCACTCCATTCTCAGATTATGTGGAATATAGAAACTATTTCCAATTGTAAAAAATCACTCGAAAAATTCTACGGATGAGTTCACAAATGCAAGTACTCTAGCATTGCTACTCGACCATCTGCCAATCCCAGGTAGAGTATGCTCTTCCTTAGCAGCCTATGCCGGAAGCATCATAGACTATCCCATGCATTTCCAAGTCCTAGTCGCGAGGGGGATTTCTGACCAAGAGCTCGGTGCAATGGAGGCCTTGTTTTCCTTAATTTTCCCACTATCGATGTACCATTGATAGAACAATGAAAAAATTCACTTAAAAAACCATAGAACATCAATGTAAAGCGCAATAGATCCATTAAAAAATATTTGACCCTCTAAATGTAGTAAAAAAAATTGAGACAAACCTTGTTTACCATTGTGCTTGGGAATTTCTAAAGATATTGTCCCAAATATGGGATTGGGCTTCATACCTGCATATGGGATCCATACCTTCCTCTCCATCTAGAGATATACCACTAATAGATCACATACAAGCTTCACTTAAAAATATACATCAATCGTTTCTTCTTCATGCATGTACCATCTCATACAGTGTAATGATATCCAAGGTAGACTTCAATAATGGAAAGATGTGCTCAAATCTTTTTTTCAGATGAAATCAATTGAAGAAACAAAAGGATTAGAAATTCCTTATTATATAGTGCATTGAAGCTTAGATCTTTAAACTTCAATGTAGAAATTAAGATCCTAGAGTGATATCTTTAATTTCTCACTAATAGTTTAAGATCTTTAAACTTCACTATAAATGTACCACTCATAGATCACATAAAAAATTCACTTAAGAAAAACATAGAGCATCAAATTAAATCATGATATATCTAAAATAAAACCCTAAAAGGAGTAAAAATATCCATTTAAAAAGACTCCACCAAGATTTATGTGGTCACACCCTTTACGACGAGGGACTTGCGGGGATGTTTAAATTTACACACCCTCACACAGATTTCACTTTTGGCTCCTCCGAGAAGTTGACACTCCTTCAACCAACTCCAACCAGCTCTCATACCACTTGTTAGAATCGCTAATGGGGAAAACACAATTCTCAATGATAATTAACAATCACACACATAAGAAATAGACACGAGGATTTCACGTGGTTCACCCAAACATTGGGCTGCTTTGGGATACGAGGATTATGGAGATTACATCAGATTTGCAAGTTCTCTCACACACAGTCTCTCACAATCAGTCATTTTTCAGTATTTATATACATTTACAAGAAACTTAATATTAAATGAAATCCCTATCCATAATCTAACTCGGTCTATTTTGTTGTAACCAACGCTGAATAATAGGATCCAAATCCATCCTTGAAGGAATACGTTGTCACCAAATCCCAACAAGCTGGATGCCCACATGAAAATATGTCCAGGGAAACCAACTGATTAGTTTTCTCACCCATCCCATGTTCTCGTTCAGAAAAAGCCCAAGGATATTTGGAACAAAATTGTGCTTTTTAGCAATCCTCAGAACATTGATGCCAATCTCCTCCTTACATTGGGCGAACATTCGTTTTCCTACGAGGGGAGAGGTGAAGGAAAACACTGTGACATGAGTAGGTATAGACATACTCTGCATGTTCACCGTCTCTTTGACATCATATGCACTTAATGTTGCAATCACAACTCCTAAGCTGTGTCCTATCATTGTTATAATGAACCTCTCGTCCTTGTATTGGTTCAACAACCGTGTTATCTTGCCCACTACAATATACGTCTTGCTTCTACTGCATTTTTCAGAACCTTCATCCACGAAAGTATAACAAGAAAGAAATGCATGTAGCTAGTGTTCCACAAGAGAATGAAGAGAATGAAACTCAAATTGTGAATCCTACTACACAAGCAAATGTTCCTACAACGCCTTCTAAGGAACCTACCGCTCCAAATCCAACTACCCCAACTTGTAATAACAATGGTGAGTCTTCTAATCCAACACTTGCATCACTAATATCAATGTCCATAAACACTTCAAAGAAGACACGTAGTCTAAGAGAAATTTATGATGAAACACAAGAGGCCGAAAATGATGATTTATACTCTAATTTTGCATTCTTAACAGAAGATGATCCAATTTATTTTGAAGATTCCATTAAAGATGACAAATGGATTGCATCCATGAATGAAGAAATTCAGTGCATTGACAAGAATCAAACTTGGGATCTAGTAGAGATTCCTAAAGGCAAGGATGTGATTGGGGTTAAATGGGTTTACAAGAAAAAGTATAATGTTGATGGAAAAGTAGAAAAACACAAGGCAAGACTAGTAGCTAAAGGCTTCACACAACACCCTGGCATAGACTACAATGAAACATTCGCACCTATGGAAAGATTGGATACAATAAGGATGGTATTATCTATTACAACTCAAAACAATTGGAAGTTTTACCAAATGGACGTTAAATCAACATTCTTGAGTGGCATTTTAGAAGAAGAAGTGTGTATAAAGACACCACCTAGTTATGAAGTTTTGGGAGAAGAAAATAAGGTATACAAACTGAAAAAGGAACTATATGGTTTGAAACAAGCTCCTAGATCTTGGTACAACAGGATAGATTCTTATTTTGTGAAAAATGGGTTTAGCAGGTGTGTCAATGAACCAAATTTGTATGTCAAAGTGAATGATGAAGGAGAAATCTTGATAGTTTGTTTGTATGTAGATGATTTGATATTCACAGGTAACATGCCAATTAACTCATTCAAGGCAGCCATGGAAAGAGCGTTTGATATGACTGATTTGGGGCTCATGAAATATTTTCTTGAGATAGAAGTAATTCAAAATGAAGAAGGTATTTTTATATGTCAAAGAAAGTATACTAATGATGAGTTGAAGAGATTTAAGATGGAAATTGTATATCTAGCTCCTACCCCTGTTGCATTGGGCTTAAAGCTTAGCAAGAATGATAAAATTCCTAGTGTTGATGCAACTTTATCCAAGAGATTAGTTGGAAACCTTATGTATCTAACCGCCACAAGACCAGATATCATCTATGGGGTTAGTCTCATTTCTATATTTATCAAAAAACCAAAGGAATCAGATTGGAAAGATGGAAAAAGAGTTTTAGGGTATATAGCTAGAACACAGAGCTTTGGAATTTTGTATACATCTTCAGATAATTACAAATTGATTGGATATTCGGATAGCAACTAGGGAGGTAGCATGAATGATAGTAAAAGAACTTTGGGGTATATCTTTCATCTAGGATCGGGATCTATCTCTTGGGCATCAAAGAAACAACCAATTGTGGCACTCTCATCCGCTGAAGAAAAATATGTTCCAGCCACATCAACATCTTGCCAATCAGTATGGATGAGGAGAGTACTTTCATATTTGAGGCATCCACAAGAAGAACCTACAAAAATTTATAGTTATAGTAATTCTGCAATCGCTTTAGCTAAAAATCATGTATTTCATAAACAAAGCAAGCATATTGATACACAATATCATTTCATTCGAGAATTGGTGAACAATGGTGACATATATCTTGATTTTTGCAGGTCCAAAGAACAACTAGAAGACATTTTCACAAAGCCACTTGCAAAGAATGTTTTTGAGCATCTCTGGGAAGAAATTGATATCGCAGACATACATGGCAGTGAATATTAAGGGGGAGTGTTGGTGACGTAGATATCCAACTAGATTTTGTTAATCTCCCCTGCCATCATTCCTCAACTACTCTCCTCTCCCACATTTAATTCTTCTTCCCTTCTTCTACATTCTTCTTCTATGTATCTCGACTTTTCTACTTGCCAGTGTATTCGAGAAGCTTCTCCCATCTCTTAAAAAAATGACTCTGTTTTTGTAAATGTAAGATGTTGCTGGATACTCTATTTTGGGATGAATGTATGAATCAAAGAGTGGACATTATTAAAACTCTGTTTTGTTTTAATTACTGAGCTATAAACTGTTATTGGGTTCTTTCCTCTTTTTCTGTAGGAATTTAACATTTTGTTAATAAGATGTTTTTACCAGCCTAAAGAGACTCATTATTGTGTGTGTCCACAAGTTTTCGACTGTATTTGATACCTAATAATTTGGACTTTATCTATGATGACCTCGTCTGGTTTGACGCATTGCATGTAACATTCTTAATCATTCCCGCCATGAGCCACATGCATTTGATAATTTTGGTCAGCTGAGTCGCATCATCAGTTGCTTCTAAGAACGAGGATAGCATACAAGCATCTTTTATTATTAATTAATGTTGGCACCAATATTGAATGAAGGTTAATCCGTATGTGATGCGGGTTTCTTATTAATTTAACTTGGACACCAACTTATCTTTTAATTAGTAGGAATCGTGCATAGTCACGACAGAGATGTTGAGGGATTTTTAATATAAAAAACAAAGTTGTTTTTCTTATCATCTTCTCTTTACTTCTTTATATAGTAATGATTTTGTTATTGGCTTCATCTTTTTATTTTTTTTATATAGTAATGAATTTTTTCTTAATTTTTGATTTTATATTAGTTTACTTTTGATTAAAAATTTATGTGCCAAATTTATATATATACTATTTTTATAGTAGTTATCTATTAAATTTTTGATGATGATGATGATGATTAACGTTTACTAATATCGAATTGGTCTATCAGACTGTAAGAGGGTAAGTGATTACTTGTGTTTTTTTAGAATTTTGTTTCTGTGCTCGAAACAAAATCACCTCTTAATATATACCATCTCCATAGTAGCCACCTGCTAGAATCTAGTCTACATCCACATATTTAATAGTATCTCCAATTGCGGAGTAGGGCTATCTCAGAACCAAAAATATTTGCTTAAGAGTAAAATAACACAACCACATTATAAAAGTGGTTGATATACTCTGATCAACCATATCAATTACTTTTATAATAAATATGCAAGCTTAAGGTTAGGGTTTCATATTAGGGTTAAGGTCATTAGCATTTGACATTAGAATGTGTATATATAATAAGTTGAAATCTAAATAAACCATATATTCAATAATAAAATGAAAGGCATCCAAATGTATCTATAAGAGTCACTCCATTCTCAAATTATTTGGAATATCAAAACTGTTTCCCATTATAACAAATCACTCGAAACATTTTACAGATGAGTTCACAAATGCAAGTACTCTAGCATTGCTACTGGACCATCCGCCAATCCCAATTAGAATATCCTCTTCCTTAGAAGCCTATGCCCGAAGCAGTATAGACTATCTCATGCATTGCCAAGTCCCAGTCGTGAAAGGGATTTCCGACCAAGAGCTCGGTGCAATGGAGGCCTCGTTTTCCTTCATTTTCCCACTATCAATGTATCACTCATAGAGAATGAAAAAATTCACTTAAAAAACCATAGAACATCAAAGTGCAATAGATCCATTAAAAAATATTTGACCATCTAAATGTAATAAAAACAATTGAAACAAACATTGTTTACCATTGCGCTTGGTGATTTCTAAAGATATTGTCTCATATATGGGCTTGGGCTTCATACCTGCATGTGGGATCCATACCTTCCTCTCCATCTAGAGATGTACCACTAATAGATCACACACAAACTTCACTTAAAAATATACATCAATCGTTACTTTTTCATGCATGTACCATCTCATCGAGTGTAATGATATCCAAGATAGACTTCAATCATGGAAACATGCACTTAAATATTTTCTTCAAATGAAATCGATTGAAGAAACAAAAGGATTATAAATTCCTTATTATATAGTGCATTGATGTTTAGATCTTTAAACTTCACTATAGAAATTAAGATCCTAGAGTGATGAAATGTACCACTAATAAATCACACACAAACTTCACTTAAAAATATACATCAATCGTTGCTTCTTCATGCATGTACCATCTCATCGAGTGTAATGATATCCAAGGTAGACTTCAATCATGGAAACATGCACTTAAATATTTTCTTCAGATGAAATCGATTGAAGAAACAAAAGGATTATAGATTCCTTATTATACAGTGCATTGATGTTTAGATCTTTAAACTTCACTATAGAAATTAAGATCCTAGAGTGATTTCTCAGTGATAGTTTAAGATCTTTAAACTTCACTATAAATGTACCACTCATAGATCACCTAAAAACTTTACTTAAAAATAACATAGAGCATCAAATTAAATCATGATATATCTAAAATGAAACCCTAAAAGGAGTCAAAATACCCATTTAAAAAGATTCCACCAAGTAAATTTAATAAAAAAGATTGAGACGAACCTTATTTATTATTGCACTTGGAACCCAACTTTCTAAAGTTGTTGTCTCACATATGGGATTCATACCTACATGTCCATATATGTCTGCAACCAAAAACCATTAGAAAATCATAAAACATCAACATCACCTGGGTAGAAAGTAAATAAACAAAACAATCTGAAATAAATTACTTTTTTACGCGACGAAAACAAAAAGCGATACTGCCCTCCATTCTCCAAGAAGTCCTGGCCGTCTCAGTTGGATTCCCTAATTGAATATCGGTAGCAGTTGCATTATGCATAAGATGGTCGACCTCCTACGACGGGGCTTTCCTACGACATCGCGAAGATCTGATTGTGGTGCAAGGATTGGGGTTGCCAACCATCAATGAGTAAACAAGGCTCTCCACATATCCCAGAAGGTGATGAGCATCGCTCCCACTCTCATTCCCATTTACGCCCATTTCTACATCCAATACCATTCCCATTTACACCAATTATTACACCCATTCTCATTGAAATCTGAAATGCCTCCCAATGTAGCATCACCTTACTTAATTAATTGAAATACATAACATGCTTCACAATCATAAAAACCAAAATGAAATTCTTCACATCCCACAAATTTAATAACTAAGTTAATCACAATCAAAGTGAATCTTTTTTAATCATATAAATGTGACATTGAACTAGTGAACACTGTAATTTTTAATATGATTAAGTAAATGTGAAAAAGTAAACACATAAATGTCCATCCACATTTAATGCTATCCATAGAAAACACAATAACATTAATATATGGATGTATTTCATTTTATTATTGAAAGTATGGTTCATTAAAATTCCAACTTTTGATATATACACATTCTCTATACATGTAAACCATGTTTATGAAAGTAAAATAAAAAAGGTTGAAAATGAGGCATATATAAAATTCTGAAATCTTAATGACTTTAAGTCTAATAAAAAATCCTAACTTTAATCTTTCTTATTTATTATAAAAGTAATTGATAAAACAGATCGACGTATATCAACCACTTTTATAATGTTGTTTTGATATAACTCATCAACCATATCAATTACTTTTATAATAAATAAAAAAGATTAAAATTAAAAAACAAATTGTGGAGATGGAATAGAAAAAAAAAATGAAGTAATCATTGCTTGGTATATATAAGATTCTATTAATCTCGAAATACAGAAGTTCAAATCAATGATCATAGTCCGCGTTACTGTTCGTGGGCTCATCATCTTGAATCAATGATCATAGTGATACCTACCATTCTCATTGACCACAATCAGTCCTACCATTCTCATTAGTTTAATAATGAAATTATATTGGAATATTACATTCCATAGACTAGAGAGACCATGATTATTGGGTATGTCCACTCATTTTGGATTGTATATGATACCTAATTATTTGGACCTTATCTATGAAGACCTGGTCTGGTTCTTACGCCTTACTTGTAACATTCCTGCCATGAGCCGCATGCATTTACTCTAGTGTCCAAGTCAAATGTGATAATTTTGGTGAGATGAGCCGCATCATCAGTGGCTTCGAAGAACATGATATAATATAGACATATTTTATTATGTTCAAAGGCGTATACCTATTGAATATAGGCACAATTAATGATATTTTTATTATAAAAATTAATATTATGGTTAATGCTGGCATATTCTTAGTCTTTTTCCTAAATTAATGAATGAGATTTCAAATTCATAACTTTCTTTCATTTTTTAATACTTACGTTTCCTTGTTTACTTTTTCACATTTATTTAATATAATTAATATTTTATTGTCATTATCAATGCTGCTAAATTTACCTAATTAATAAAATTTTATCTAATTAACAAAAATGTATAAAACACTTCATTATCTAGTTCTGTTCAAATTTAGTTGTTGTACTAGTTATTAATTTATTTTGGCAGCAATATTAAAGGAAGGTTAATCGATATGTGATACGGGTTTCTTATTAATTTAACTTGAAACCAACTTTGAATGAATATATTTATTAATTTTTTAATTAGTAGGAATCGTTCATATTCATTATTCATAGTTACAGCATGGATGTTGAGTGGCCGATTTTGTGTTATTTACTCAGTTTAGATGTACATATACTATATACCACTCCGAGACAAAGATTAATAGTTAAAAAAAATCTATATTCATAATTAACATATTTATCGTAATATTAATATTTTTAGTACAAAATCTCTAACATATTTATGATAATATTAATAATTTTAATATAAAATCTCTCTTATCATAGTCTCTTCACTTTTTAATATAATAATGACTTAGCTCTTGGTTTTTTATTTAAAATTTATGTACCAAATTTAATGTTGAAAATATAAAATATAATAATATATTTTTTAATATAATAAAAACTGTTTTTTAAAGTTTAATTTTTGCTATGTTAAATTTAATGTTGAAGATAAGAAATAGATAAATATAGTTTTTAATATAATAAAAAATTGATTAGCTAAAATCATTAAAATAATATTGTTTTATAAAAACTTTTATATAGTTAGAAGTTTAAAATTAACTACTTCCCTCCTTTTAATTTATACTCCTCTTAATATAAATTTTAATTACTAAGTATATTAATAGTATATTTTTTTAAAAGTAAAATAACACAATCACATTATAAAAGTGGATGATATAGGTTTATCAACCATATCAATTATTTTTATAATAAATAGGAAAGATTAAGATTAGAGTTTCATATTAGTGTTCAGGTCATTAAGGTTAAGGTCATTAGAGTTTCAAATTAGAATTTTATATATTTTCCATTTTCGACTTTTTTTATATTTTCATAAAGATGGTTTACATAGATAGAGAATGTGTATATATCATAAATTGAAATCTGAATTAACCAAACATTCAATAATAAACTAAAAGGCATCCCACTGTATTTATAAAAGTCACACTCCATTCTCAGATTATGTTTTGTATCTATTAGAATTTTATATATGCCCCATTTTTGACTTTTTTTATATTTTCATAAAGATAGTTTACATAGATAGAAAATGTGTATATATCATAAATTGGAATCTAAATTAACCAAACATTCAATAATAAACTGAAAGGCATCCAACTATATCTATAAGAGTCACACTCCATTCTCAGATTATGTTGAATATAGAAATCATTTTCCATTGTCACGACTCACTCGAAACATGGTGCATTTTGTTCAGGAGGAGATAAAAAATGCAAGTACTCTAGCATTGTTATTGTGCCATCCACCAATCGCAGGAAGAGTATGGTCTTCCTTAGCAACCTATGCTCAAAGCGTCATAGACTATCTCATGCGTTTCCAAGTCTCTATCGCGAGACGTCTTTCCGACCAAGAGCTTGGTGCAATGGAGGCCTCATTTGCCTTAGTTTTCCCACTATAGATGTACCAGTGATAGACGAATGAAAAAATTCACTTAAAAAACCATATAACATCAAAGTAAAGTGCAATATATCTAAAATGAAACCCAAAGGGAAGTGAAAATATCCATTTAAAATTATTTGACTATGTAAATTTAATAAAAAAATTGAGACGAACCTTGTTTACCATTGCGCTTCGGGATTTCTAAAGGTATTGTCCCATATTTGGGCTTCCCACCTTCCTATGGGATTCGTACCTGCATGTACATCTATAGATGTACCAGTAATAGATCATAAACAAACTTCGCTTAAAAATCTACATCAATCATTGCTTCTTCATGCACGTACCATATCGTCCAGTGTAATCTTATCCAAGGTAGACTTCAATCATGGAAACTTGTTCTTAAATCTTTTATTCACATGAAATCGGTTCAAGAAAAAAAAATATTAGAAATTCCTTATTATACAATGCATGAATGCTTAGAAATTAAAATCCTACAATGAGACGTTTAATTTCTCACTAATAGTTTAAGATCTTTAAACATCACTACAAATGTACCACATCATAGACAAACTTTACTTAAAAAAAACATATACCATCAAAGTAAATCATGATATATCTAAAATGAAACCCTAAAAGGAGTCACACTATCCATTTAAAATATTTCTCCAAGTAAATTTAATAATAATAATAATAATAATCTATTTTTAAGGTCACGGCCAAGCCGGCACACCAAATTGGTGTATGAGACCCCCTTGTTTGTGGGACAAGGGACCCCCCTCCGCCCAACGATTCAAATGGTAAAGTCTACGAAGGTATACATACCCTACCCCCCTCTGGATTTGAGCCTGTGAGACGAACCTTATTTATTATTACGCTTGAAACCGAGCTTTCCAAAGGTATCGTCCCACATATGGGATTCGTACCTACATGTCAATATATTTCTACAAACAAAAACCATTAAAAAAGAATAAAACATTAACATCATTTAGGTAGAAAGTAAATAAAAAAACAAAAACAAAATGGTCTGAAATAAATTACTTTGTTACCCCACGAAAACCAAAAGTGGTACACGGGCCCATTCTTGAAGAAGGCTTGGCCATTTGAGTTCGCTTCGCCAATTGGAGATCAGTCATAGTTACATGTAGCATCTGCAGAAGATGGTGGACTTGTCTACCACAAGGCTTTCCTACAACATGTTAGGGACTTCACCTACCTAATTTCTTAAGTGGGTAGAATAATATATTTCTATTTAATAAAGGTCAATATTAATAAGGCCTTGAAATAAGGAGGAATAAGTCAAATGTAAGAAGATCTAATAGAATCTTCTTCTTCTAGAAGGATCTTCCTCTAGATTGTTCTTCTCGATAGATAGATTTAGTATAAATAGGAATAAAGGGTAAGAGAAGTTTTGTCTTGGATATTATTGTAATAGATCTCTCCTCTGTTGGAGGTTTCCCCCTCGAAGAGGCAACTGAACATTGCTCTCAGTAATGAAAGTGCTCTTTCTGGTGTTACTCTGGTATAATTTTGGTATTATTTTGGTGTTGTTATGTTTATATCATTGTTTATCTACCATTTCTAGTCAATTATTTCTTTTGCGTACTATTTTATATTTGGAATATTACAAGTGGTATCAAAGCACCTTCCTTGACATAAAATTCTAACATCTTTAAGCTAGATAGATATGTCTTTACGTGCATAAACCCATGGTCGGGGATTCATACATGCATGAAATACAAGTGGTACTTAAGCACACATCTGTTGGCCACCCTTGTTGTAACATCCCCAACATCCAACTAGGCTATGACACGTAATTGTTTTTGAATTGTATGCAAATTAAAACATATACATACAAAAATTCTTGTGGAACTTTATACAGAAGACTTAAAATAGACAAATACATTATGTAAATGCAGAAATTCATACATAAATAATAGTAAACATATACATGCAACATAGTGAGGAAATACCCATAAATATAAATACAGGTATAAACCACACACAGGAAAAAAACATAAAAATAAACACATGAATAATAATGGAGTATATAAATTAACACACAATTGACACTTATTTTGGTAAGAATATCAACAACTACGTGCATAACTTCCACGAACCTCCCAACCTTAGACCACATTGATCATCACTCTCAGCAGTGGGTCACCCACGAGCTGGGACTAAATTCCACTCGAGTAAAGAGATTCCTAACCAGGATGATGTATCTCAGATAACATGAAAGACTTTGTCACATGTGCCAACTCAAACCAACAACCTAAAATCCCTCATTCCCCACATGCTTGTCCCACCCAAAGAATTATGCCTCTCCTCTGCTCAACAGTCCCTTGGATACCCCACTTCCTTTCAAGGGCTTCAACAACAAGCCATACAAGAAGTCTCAGAACCCTGTAGATGCAATTTGGCACCTTCGGGAAACCAATTCCAAACAATTCTCTAACTGAGAGAGAAATTTCTCACAGGACTGTCAACCCACTTCTTCAGTCGATCTCCCAAGATAACCAGGTACATATACAATTATGGGTATGGATATGGGTACGGGTACATGTACAATGATGGTAACTTAAAGGTACAGAAGACAAATGAATGACTGAGTGAATGATCATGGAATCCATGAGAAAATGAACTAAGTCTAGACTATATGTATGCATGTTCCCAACTTGACACTTTGTCATGTTGGGAGCTACTTTGACCCACTTGTCCCCATCCTTAGAACTTAGGAAAAAATATTTATCCATACTTTATAATTTATGGAATATTAATATAATATTCTTTTTTGGCTTAATCTCCCTAGCTTAGCACTTTTCCTTAACATTTAGCTACCCCCCTTTTCCCTAACTAGTGGAGTTTAATCCCCCATACTCTTTTATCATGGTTAATCTACACACAATGATGTATTTTATATTAATGATAATACATATACAAAAATAGTCTCGCTGGCCTTTAGCATCTAGGCTCTTGAGCCTAAATCAACACATAAGCTTCCTAGCTTATAATAACTGGCTCACCAGCCTATAAAACACAACATATACACAAAGGATCCCTGGCCTCAAAATCACGTGCACTTAAGTTTGTTGCGCGCAATATCCTAGAATGTGCACACTTCATCATGTTAGTGCACTTTACATGTGCGCACTATACCATGGAAGGTGCATACAAAAATGATATCAAACAAATCACAAACTTAAGTACATTTTCATTTATATTTACAATTGAGTTCGACCTAGGGGTATTACATGTGACATCCCCAAAATTAAAATATTTTTGAAATTTAAATTTGTTGGAAATTTATTCCATTTTTAGTAAATTCGAATTTGGAATTTTTTTGCCATTTATGGCAATTACGAATTTCGAATTTGATAATTGTAATTAATTATTATGACTGTTGGACAGAGACCTGATTTCACCCAACTAACTATTTGACTATGACACTTTTATGAAAACATAATATTTTATATTGATTGCAGGAGGACAAATGGAACAACCATGTTAAATTTAGTTGACCATGACTCCATGAGTGGGGAACATGTTGGAACTACCTCTAGGCTGATTGTTACAAGTGGAAAATCAATGATTTGGCCATTGTCAGCCCCTGACAATCAGGGATTTAGAAAGATGCAAAAATTCCCAAGGGAGGGAAAAGACCTAGGCAAATTGATAAATAGCATATGTGAGGAGGCAGGACACTGCCAAGTATGCTGGGAAATGAGACTATTGATTTTTTTTCATTCCTGTTATGAACACTATGTGAGTGTGAGGCAAGAGAAATATGTTGGACTTGGAGGACATTTTTGTAGAGGAAATTTCAAGTTTGCCCTCATGGATTCATGGTCAGGCTAGGGGGTGAACCGAGCAAGTGATTTTGGCTTCCCTATTCTACGGTTGGGAGGAACGTGGTTGTTCCCTTTTTGTACCTGCAACTTGATTCAAATATGCTATTCTACCTCTCTCTAGTTAAATGTTATTCTCTGCAAGTTGTTTACTTCTATGAATGAATTTCTGGTCGAATGTTGCGGTGAGGAAAGACCTACCAAATACTTCCTAATCATTAGCTAGGAATGTACATGTTTTATTGAGATGGGCTATTGTGTAAATACTAAGGACATTGTATGTATCAACTAAGTAAGACGAGTTTTGCAGAGGTTACTATTCTCATAATAGTATAGACTACTGGTTGCCCCTTGTTTTTTTAATTAATTCTGTTGAGTAAGAAAAATTTAATTGTTTGCATGATGTGATTAAGCCAAGCATACCAATATCTATGATGAATTGTATTTCCTGTTGATGACTGTAGTATATATGAGTCTCCATTAATGAACCCGCAAGTTCAGTTTTCAAGGTAAATACATCCTGCAATACTGAAATTATTTTGATATGTAAATAGAACATGTACAGTTATATTACAAACATATATTCCTTATGCAATTGGAGTTATGTACAAGCGATACATTGAAACTGAAGTGAACTAGCTAAAACAGAGTCAAAGAACAATACATATATATCTACGTATGAAAATAATTCTGGAAATTTCAAGACTCCATTATAGTAGAATTGTAGTAAATATATACACATATATAGGTATATCTGTAAAT
>JZKD02S2323265.1:25656-40589 GCA_000966675.3 Picea glauca | reverse complement strand
AATGCCCGAGTTTGTATGCGTTCAACTATGCAGAGTTAATAAATAAGGGTTGTTGATTCATTAAATAATATTGACTTTTGGGGTTCATTGTCAGAGTCCTTGTCATGCGCCTTCCTTAAGGGGCGCAATCATCCTTCATATTCATGATGTACTGGCTGTGATTTGTTGGTTGCTTGGTCTGTGGCGTCGGGTGGGATGTAGACACCTCCATGTTTCTCAGAACAGTCGCTAGCCCTGAGACCTTAAATGGTTAAAGACGATGGGAAACCGGGCTTGAGCATTGATTATGTGTCTTGGAGGTCCTAACCTTGCAGGGTAGGACGGGCGGGAGGTCAGTCGTATTTTAGTGGTCAGTTTTACTTTTCGCTGAGTGTCTGCGTGGTGCACCTCTGCCTATGGTTGAGGTTGTGGTGGTTCTCGTTGAGGCGTTCAGCGTTCTTGTGCTGAACCTCGTATTGAGTCTTGTTGTTAGTCGAGTGGCATCGTACAGTTCATTATGTTGCTACTTCTACACACGCGCACACACCTTAAACACACACAAAATAAAAAATAAAAAATGTTGCACCTGTTACTAGAATAGTTGTCGTAACGAGGCGGTTCGTTACACATCAACTCTGACTTTCGTCGTCTCATTAAATCGAAAAAAATTTCAATGGTTGGCCCCATCTTTTGATATGCATCCATACAATTTTGCAATGAATGAAAAACAATCTACAAGCTTTTTTTACTCTCCTAAGGGATTTCCAAGAACACAAAATCATTTTCCAACCTCCTTTTAACACCTGAGAATCACTCACGGATCATTGTTTTAGTAATCCCTTCCAGGGGAATTTCATCACCAACATCTGAATGATAGGTGGACGTAGGCATGTAATCTTGTATTTCTTGATAAAACAGCCTCCTAAATCCACCTTCACCCTCTACACCAACATTATAATCTTCGTGACAACCACTCTCTCTTTCATTGTCGTCCCTTGATCTAAATTCATTGTCTATACACTCATTTGAAAGTAATTACAACATTTAACTTGACATAAATTTAAATACACAAAAATACAACAAAAATTAACAAAATCGAAGAAAATTAAGAGAAATGTTCTATTGTCCTGAAGTATTCCCTACATTCTCATGTGTAAGAGTATCAATATGAAACCTATCTAAGCAATTTTCATCCATATCACTTGCTTGAGCACATTCTGCAGTTGATATATTCACAGACTCGTTTGAAAATCTCCTCTGATGAGATTGTTGTTGGTCACTCAGAGTTTCAGTCGAAGAAGGAGTTCCTCTTCTTCATTCTTCAGAGAACCTAGAGAATTTGCAAGGAATGTTTGGAGAATCCTGTGTCGACATCTCTACTCAATATCTAGCCTTTCAAAATTCATGAAAATTTAAGCACAAGACATGTACAAGTTAATATCTCCAACATTGACCAATAAAAATATGAAGAAAGAAAAAAAAAAGACAAAATTAATAGAAATGTTCTTTATGTTAGACACAATTATAATAGGGTGATGCATAACTCCACTACCCATTCCCATTTCAGATATATTTTGGTTCCTTAATATTAGCACAAATAACCTTGGTAAATCCACCAATAGTACATGGGTCAAAGTTTGGTAATAGAGTAGTGGTTATCTATATGGGTAATCAGATTTCATGCATCCAACAAGCATGGAGCACAGTCCATGAAAATATATGATAAACTTTATTCCATGTTTAGTTGAATGGAAGAAATCTACCATCGACAAAGCAATGGCACTAAGTATCGATAGGTCTATATATTACACTTGGAGGGGGAATTAATAGAGAAAATGTATTATATGATTTCGAGTTATTGGAATTATGTTTATGACAGACCCTTTTATATACTAAGTGTCTGTGATTAGATGATTTGATGCTACTAAACATTTGTTTATATGTAGTTATAAAGCATTGTTTATATTCTTACCAACCTTCTTCTAGTGACCTCGTTAATACAGGGGCTAAGAATGGCCTCTGAATCATTTTGGTAGATCCATCCTATCAGAAACCCCGTGGACAACCAGGACTTGTCAGGTTAATCCAATGCTTGTGTAAATACAAACAATAATACATCACCATATTCAACTAGTATCTTATCGAAAGGTTAATAAAAGCTCATCTTCAACTAAATTCTTATGTAAATACAAAGGGTAATAGATCATTAACAAGGGTCTTTCAAAGGGTATATACTCTTATCCAATACATATGGGTTTTACTTACCTTGATTAAGAGAGAGCTAAAGAAATGGAATCAACTTCATATCTTACCCTATGAGCTATGTGAAAATTACAATATAGTTAAGAGTGTAGAGTTTAAATCTAAGGTATAGGCAACTAATCACAGGAATGATGATGCAAGTTCAAATTGCATTTCAGCTACATTTGTAAATGAGGCTTTGACATGAAATATTGATGTTTTTTATCAATTTTGCGATCAATGCGAAGTGACTATTACATATTTCAATGTATCTATTCTGGAGGTTGAGGGAATGACTATACTGAATATACTACCTATGTTTCAGTATTTGTTTTCTATTTGATGTGTTATATTAATGCATATTTTCCATAACATATTACAATGTAATATGCCATAACATATTACAATGTAATATGTCATAACATATATTACTATATAACATATATTACATCGTAATATGTTATAACATATTCCAATGTTATAACAGTGAATATACTACCTATGTAATGTACCTCTAATTTATCGAATCGACCATAAAAAAAAAAACCTTATGTATCATTATCCTCTTAAGTTCATATGTAATTACTGTTAAAGGGGATGGTATTCATTTGTATCATAAGCTCTGCGAGGTACCCATGTTTTGTCTATCGCATGATTTCCACTCTACCCGAGTCATATTACTTGGTTGGGTAACATTATGAGGGTAGGTTCCCGACTCTAGAACTTTGACAAATATTACCTCTATTCGCTTATGTCTATATTCATAAACACATAGTCTATACTTAGGTTCCTAGTCTATCCTTAGCGCGAGATCCTCTATGTTGTGGGAAGGACAAAGTAACTTTTTTTGGTTTAAAAATTTATGTCTTCTATAGAGTCATGAGGTAGGGTCCATATCTCTTAGTTGAACATAGGTGTTTCGAAAGACGCTTAGAAAACTGTGGCATGGTTCAGTTCTTCAACGGGTTTGGGTAATGAAATTTAAAATGGAAAGACTCCAACTGAACAGGATTCAACTGCATGATGCATCAACAGAGTCTCATCTGAATGAGATGCTAATAGTCATGGGCACACTTGGAAAAATAAGAGGACCCTAACTAGTCAAGTCACAGAGTAAATTCTTATTAACTTTTGCGATTTCTCAAGGTGGGAGGGTAGGTATGTATGCCAGAAAAATTAAGGCATCCTGTATCTACCATTAATGTGTTCCTGGTGTCTGTGTCTCGAATATGTCTCTTGTCCTTCCCTCCAACTGGATCACGCTATTTCAGCCCAAGCACATGGCCATAACCACTACTGTACTCTCCATAATAAAATTAGTCGTCAAAGGAGACGCTCTTATGGTTGCGGATGTTTCCTTAGTCATTTTGAAACCCTTGAAATATCTATGCATGATGTTCCTCCATAGGCAAGGAATTTCCCAAGCGGATGCCGCTACTCGGTGGATAAGACCTGGTCATCACCTCCTCTAGGAAGACTTTCCTTTGAATGCCACTGTAATATCAAAGATATAAGGAAAATTTTCGGAAGGTTCATTATCATGAGAACGAATTTTGGTCTGTACTTTGGTTATAATATTTTATTAAGCCTCCCTCGTTATTATTCCTCGATGGGCTAGGACGATTCCTGGAGGAGGTTGTAATATTGTTAGTCCCCTCTCCAGTTTATCTAAATGGCTCAACCTACCCACCCGTGAATCCTGTAATTATGGGTCTTTCCACTCACATAGTTTTCTTCGCGGATATTTACTACTATGTTTGGTTACTTTCATTGTCATTCTTCCTTTAATAAATCTCCAGGAGGCATGTCGCCCTTGGGAATGGTCACCGAGAATCTAAGAGGTTTTTCTTAGGGGGTGGAAGGGTCCCCTATTTGGTAGTATACTATACAACATTCTTATTTTATTTTCCTGTAAGGATGGATCCATTCTTTTGTAGGTCTTCCAGACTCTCGGATGGTTTCCACACAATTAATTAATTTATTTATGTGTAAATCATTATGTTCTTGTAGTGTCTCGAACAACTTACGGGGTTCTTACGGTGTATAAATTTTGTATTGAAACCTTGTTATCTATGCGGTCGGAGATTAGTTCCTTTCACTTGAATACCATAGAGTAATGACCCTTCCCATTACTGTTTGGTTATAACTTTTCATTGTTGTTTGGTTCATGAATGTTTCAAATTTAACCCCTTTAATAAGGTCTATTTCCTATACAAAATGTTTGTATTATTACTTCAGTCTCCTCGTAAGGCATGCTTGAACAGTTTTATAGGTTAAGGGTTTTTTCTACTGACTACTTCTTTGTAAGAGAGGACTTATTAGGATTTGGTACCAACACTAATGGTGGGTTCCTTTTGATGTGACGGTACCCATGAGGGATACTTGGACCCCCTTCTCCTCATTTTGGGATGTTTATTCAAATGGAAAGAAACAAGGGAAGGATGTCGGACTCTAGGCATCAGTTAAGTATCGTTCGGTCTCAACTATTTCCAGTATTCATCGTTCTATTGAAATTTTGCATTTTTTTTAATTTGTATATTATACCAATGCTTTAAATGATAAGATTTGTAGGGATGTCAACCATGCTAGGCTCTGGGATGCCGAATCTTACCTACTGCAAAAAAGGGTATTTGGGTTTTATGCCCATTGTCTTGCAGAATTATTCTTTTAATTACTAGAAATGAGAATCGATACTCTATTAATTTTTGTTACTGAAGACGTTTCGTCCTGATTCTTGGCATGTTCTGGATTTTAAGGATGTTTCTGATTGATATATTGATAACTCGTAGTTGGAGGAGGACACAATACTTGCGGAAATTAGATTTATATTAAGATCCCTTTGAGATTTAATTCCCGAATTCTTTTGTTGTCAAAATGTAATTGAAAACAATATCAGGCATGCCTGATTTAAAATCCTCTTAATGGTATTACGATTTCTTCATCATAATTAGAATGTTTATAATTGGAAAAGATTCTCTCACTCTATTTTATTATTCTGTGTCATTATGCTCAGAGGCCTTGTTATGGTCAATTAGGATTGTTACTTCTATAAACTCCTATTTATTCCCAGAATATATATATATATATATATATATATATATATATATATATATATGTGGATTAAGTATATATTTGTCTTCCAGTTGTATGTGAACACTGTTGGGATTAAGCTCTAAAACGAAAAAGTTGCAGACATATCTGCAGAAAATCACTTACACTTCTGTACTCATAATTCTGTCCATTTGCACTGTAATACTTAGGCATTTATATATAGGTAAAAGAAATATTGATTGTGATTTATGTCGTACCTGGTTTTTTAAAAAAAAAATTGGGCTATTAGGTACTTAAAATAAAACCCTAATTCATTATCATCACTTGGTGCATAACTTGTTACCGAAGTATAAATACCCCATGAAAAGTTCTTAGGGTCAAGTCCATTTACAAGTGGATAATTATGTACACTGGAGTTTCAATATACTGATAATTACCGTACAAATGTCTCCGTAATAATAACCCAGTTTAAAAGGGGATTATACCAGAATTCAACCATGTAATTTCCTTCAGATTATCAGAACAATTAAAAGGCAGACTTTAATATTCATTCGGGATTAACTTCAAATGTACATGACAATGACAATGAGGTACATGTTGATCCAACTAATATCCAAGTCATATGTGACTAGCAAGCCCCAACCACATTGACCAAGCTTCCGAGCTTCTAAGGACTCGCCAATTTTTACCGACGGTTCATGTTAGGATTCTCCGATATTTCCCGGGCCCTCACCCAGGTGACCAAGGGCAGTGGTAGGGCCAATTTCGTGTGGGGAAAGGGGAAAAAACGAGAATTAGAAGATATAAAACATCATTTTTTCTCATCTCCAGTACTCTCCTTGCTTGATCTGCAACAACCATTCGATATTGAGACTGATGCATCTGACTATGTTGTGGGTGCAGTTCTCACTCAACATGGGCATTTGATGGCATACCATAGTGAGACAATATCTGATACTATCTAGAAATACCCCACCTATGACGAGGAAATGTATTCCATTATAAAATCATCTTGTCAATGGAAACATTTCATTCTAGGGAACGAGACGATCATACACACCAATCACAAGCCTTTCTAGTTCATACAGACACAGAGGAAATTGCAGAACGACTGCCATCAGAAGTGGTCCACCTACCTGAAACATTTCCATATCAACATCAAGTATAAGACAAGTATCTCCAATTGTGTCATTGACTTCCTCAGTCGGCCTCTTGTGGCTCCACTTATCATTGTGCTCCATTTGTGTGGACATGAAACATCAAAGTGGCCCCAACTTTACAAGCAAGATCCAGACTTCACCAACACATATCAACTCTTGGGTACAATCACCACTGTCAATGATTTTCACATTCAGGATAGAATCTTATGCCACCTGGGCCATATCTGTGTTCCTACAAGAAAGAGTGCAAATACGATATGAGAATCCCACTACAGTCGGGTGGCAGGACATTTTGGCGTAGAGAAAACAATGGTCATTCTTCAGAAACATTTTTATTGGCCAAAACTTTGACAGGACATCAACAAATATATCAGATGTTACACTGCCTATGCCACTGCCAAGTCGACCATCAAGAAGCAATGCTTATACACACCTCTTCCCATTCACAAGAAGTCGCGGGAATCCATCTCCATGGATTACATGTCTGGTCTATCATCCACCAAGCATGGAAATGAATGTGCACTTGTGGTCATTGATCAGTTTTGGAGGATGGCCATCATCGCAGCCTGTACGAAGAGTTTCATAGTCATAGAAAATTTTCCCTTGATCTGTATACGATCGACAAAGACACCAGATTCATTGAGCGGATTCAACGCATCTTCCAACAGGTACAGGAGATTTTGTAGAAATCCAATGCTAAGTATAGGAAGCACCATGCTAAACATAGCGTACCACATCGATTCTAGGTTGGCGACAAAGTCTAGTTACATTTTCATAAGGAGCATCTCATCCAGCCCCATTGGAAGCTTCATCCACTTTGTTATGTGCCTTACACTATCACCAAGGTTGTGGGTAGCAATTCTTTTGAGCTCAACACTCCACCCTTCCTTCATCTACATCTAGTATTCAATGTGGACCTCCTTTGGCCATATTTTCCACCATTATTGGACACCTCTAATATCATTGAACAACTGACACCAATAGAGATCAACCCCGACTGCATGGAACAAGCATCCACCAATTATATTGTGGACACACAAGTCAAGGTCACTCACCAACAATAGATCCAGCTTTATTGGGCTGTCAAGGCATGACAACTCCTACACCAAGTCAAGTGGCTCACCCGAGGCCAAATCGAGCAGAATTTTACTCACCTGGTGGGGGAAATCAATGCAATGGAGACAGATTTTTCCTAAGAGGGGAGGATTGATCCAGGTGGATATTGGTGGCCACCCAGCCATTCCAACTAGCTCCTCGTGTTTGTTTTTTTTCAACACTTCTTTTTGTACTACTTTATAATCATGAGTTCTACACTTATGGGGTTGTATTAAGCCTCACACATTCTCCAGGTGGATATAGGTGGCCTCTCACCTAATCCAACTGTCTTATTTTGTATGTTTTCATGTCATCACATCTTGTTGTACTTTCAGGGCTATTTTGGGGTCCTAAATGTTGTTTTTTTGGATCGCCACAATCAGACTATAGACAGAGTTAGAGCCTGATAATGGAATTTGTATTTCTATGAAAGACCTTTCCAATGGGCTATCATGTGCCTAAAGAGAATGTCTCATGCAAAATTTATGACCCTAAGAAGTTGAGGTACCAAATTACACCAACTTACCCATAGGGCCCACATGACTTTTGGTGTTTCACCTTGTAGTGTTAGGTTTTGGGATGTCTAGAGTTTTGGAATTCATGAGTGATATGAAAACAGAATATGGAGCCTCATGGTAATCCATTCTGCTCAAATAAATATGCGTAGAAGCCACGTCTCTTCTCATAGATAGCTACCACCATTCGAGCAAGTTTCAGTTCTGCAGTTTTGCAATTTCAACCTATTTCATTATTTAATAGAAGACATTGTTCATTGAATATTTGTGTTATTGTATTCATTCTATTAATCATTTCATTCCACTCCTAAATCCGTATCACTACCTTTCTCCACCTATCCTTATTTTAAACAATTAAAAAAAAATTGAAATAAGGAAATTAGAACACTACCCAAAATTACTTGTCAAAGGAGAATTTGGTTTCTTTAAATGGGGTCTATTGTACTTGTAATAGATTTTACCGTGTTCATTTACCTTCGGGGTTTAATGTTTTAAATTTAAAAAAAAAAAAAAAAACGTTTGAATAGCATAGACGCGACGCTTTTTTTATTTGGCTTACATCACAGTGGGAGATTCCATCCATTTTCTCATTTACGAGGAGGCTAAATTTGATTGATAATTCCACTGTTTCATACCAAAATGAATAAGGATATGACACATTACCAGCCATTAATACAATGGTTTATAATTTAGGCCTTCGATCCCTTATTATCTAGCATGCACTTTCATCGACTAAAATAAAATGAGAATGTCAATCTTGGATCTATATTTTTGGTCTGACTGTGTCTGTTGAATTTTCATTTCAAACCCTATTTGTTCTTTGTTGTGTGTAGAAAAATATGGAAAAAATATGTAGTATACATGTTATTGAACCTAAATTTAGGACTGAATGACAAGGAAAACGTGATTTGAATTGAACATAAATAGAGCCATTGTAAACCATTTCATATTGAACAAATAGCTACAAGATCTACATTCTTTATCTACATAAGCAACAAGGCTACATATCAAGTACATTGTGGGTTCGATCCCTCTTTGGATGGAAAGGTGGGGTCGCTCTCTCCTTGTACATGTTTTCTCCTTTGTGCACTCTTAGTAATGGCAGGTGGGGTATACCAATGTAGTGGTCAGTGGGTTTGGAGTGGGTTTATTTGGTGGGGGTTTTGGTGCCATAGTGTTTTTTGTTTTTTTGTTTTATGTTTATTTTTTAATTTTTATTTGTTTGTAATATAATTTATAATTACTAATAGTTAAAACCAATTAACACATGCTCAAAATGATTTCAAAGGTTATAGGTTGGTGGGTTATGAGAGAAATCGAGGTCAATGAATTCTAATCAACCAATGATACATACAAGTATATTACATAACACTTAACTACAAATAATTAACCCATATAATAAAATAATTTAAATAGAATAAATCATAGAAAATATATAAAACATACCTCGACCTACATTTCAACAATTCAATATCATTGATATTCTTCTTCATCTGACTCTAAATCTATCTCATATGATACATAATTCGGTTCAGAATGCAGGTTGTAAGGATTGGGCATAGAAACATCATCATCAATGTCATTTTATATAATTCCATCGTCCATACGATCATCGAGAACACTTCCATGTACATCTATCTCAACTTATTTGTCTTCTTCATCTAATATGTCTACTTGCTCCCCAACATGATATTCTTCTTGAATATCATATTTTTCTTCTACATTATACTTTACAGGCCTTACTCTTGGATCATATCTAACAACATATGACCATCCTACTTTACCTGGAACATCTGAGTAAAATACTTACTCACATTGGCTTGGAAGAACAGAAAGCTCAGTACCTAACTCAAGTGTCCTCGTATCAACCATGGTAAATCCATTCTCATGATCAATAATAGGTCTTTCAAGATCATGTTCATTCATTCATAACATGTACAATTTGACCTTGAACAAGTTTAATTTAAATTATTTAAAGTCACAAATTCAAGTATAGCATTCAAATATCCATAGTATATATTTTCATATACCTTTAGATGTCTACCATTTCATATACCTTTAGATTCCTTACATTTCATATACCTTCGGATTCCTATGACCTGAAATACTACAGTTATGCCACAATAAAAGGTTTTTTTCTTGTCAACCATCTTTTTGATGAGAACTTTACAACCATTGCACCACATAGCCTTGTGGTGTTTCAACTACATTATGCCTAACACGTCAAAAATGCATTGTCAATTAATTAACATATTTATAATTAGTAAATATTTTAATGAAAAAATACAATATACATTAATATGATTGAAAATAAGTAAAAAATGTGGGTGAATATGCTTTCATGTTTATCATTTAAACCATATGCTAAATCTATTTCCCTTTGTGTAATATTGGTATCTTGATTACGATGAGCCTCTTTAACGAATGTAGCACACCCTTCCCATGATAACCTACCATAACATTGTATACATCATTCTATCTATAACTTCACCCAATCAATATTGTTTGCAATGTATAAATGTATTGCATCCCACTATCGACCAACTATATACAAAAATAACAATGCATCAATAATTAGGTACSAGGGAAAAACTTAATAATTTATGGAAGAATAAAAWTTAAATAGGTATGATATAGATAAARATGAGTAAAAAKATTTATTKTATMAATCTATAATTTGATTACCTTTCACTTTCCTCATTATAMCTTTCCCCAAGAGGACCTCCCCTTCAGATTGGTTGATGGAKTTCACATCCCAAATGAGAGGCATATTCATACTTGCTTCTAATTKAGGAATATACTAAATAATATGCAACAATGATTGAAATACCATATATCCCTCCACAATAGAACCCTCAGGATGTGCTCTTTGTCRAAWWWWTKTTTTCAATGATTTKAAATGCCTCTCCACCATCCACATTGAMCTTGTGTGTAAAGKTCCACAAATTTCAATCTCCTMAACCTAGTGTATGAGGTAGTGTTCTTGTGCATTGAAAAATGAATGAGGTGGGTACTTTTTCATTTCACACATTAGGCRAGGAAGTTCTCTCCTCCAATACCTTATATCTTATTTATGGAATTMTTTATATGGAAAACACCTACACCTGATGCAAGMAAATGATTGCAATTTTAAGTATATAAATTGAAATTAAACACATGTGAACAAGTTCTGCAACGAATATTTTTCATGGAAATTGTTACTTASCTCGTGTATTTTTCAAGATCATATWTGACTTGTTTTATGTTGTTGTCAAAGTTATGGAAGAGATATTGATAGAACATACTGTAACAAAAAAAGAATCATGATAAGCATTAGAGGTAGAASATACTGCAACAAAAAAGTAAACAAAAATATACCAAAAGTATGTATACCAATATAGAAATATAACAAAATAATTACCTTAAYGAAGGTATGCCAATCATRATTTTTTACCCCRCCAAATTCGCCTTTCTTCATTAAGATATTATWTATGTTTGAAGCAAATCCTGTAAGAAATTTAATTTTCCTAATGAAATATTTTATAACAAAAAATTGTTTCTCTTTAAATAACCATGGAATACTATCTTGATGTTCATCGCTATTTGAATTAATCACATTTTTCATTGCATGACTAGCTTCCTGAATGTCACTACAATTTTTTTCATTTTTTTCTTTGTCGCTCCTTCCATCTAAGATTCTCCATAATGTTTATGTTACATTCTTCCCAATATGCATTGTATAAAAAAAAATAGTTATTTGTAGGTACTCATAATAGGGAAACCTATTGAATTGTATAAGGTATGTTTTCAATCTTTTTGGAAGATCACAATGCCTTGACGACATTTATGAAAAGTAAATGAGATTACAACAATAATTGTTAGATAGAGTAAACATAATTCAATAGAAATTAAAATTGTAAAACATTAATATATATGATACATACAATAAATTGTTACCATCACTATTTCTATTATATTCCAACTTCCATAGGTGAGGTGTCATACTTCGTGGTTTTATTTCAGTCTCTTCTTTGAAATTAAAAAATATTTTTTTTGTTGTTCGATACCTATGGTTCTTATGGAAGAAGTGCCTATACTCATCAAAAACCTCCTTTCCTAAAATCCTTGAATGACAATATTTTCTCCTAGGACCACATATTGGACATGCAAATTTACCCTTGCTTTGTAGGCCTACAACATATGGGTTAATGTTAGTATTAAATATATACCAAGGAATTATTTTAAAATAATGCATGACATTTTCATATATATATATATATATATATATATATATATACTATTAAAGTGCATTATTACATTGCATACCACAAAAATGTGTTATCCTTGGTGCATCATAGATTTTCCATGTAAGTATTCCATGGAATTGAAATTGTTTTTTCTCTATTGGTCTAGAGATGTCGTACATAGTGGTGCCAACCCATAACTTCAGTAGCTAGTTAATAATAGGATCAATATATACATTCATATCTTTAACTTGGTACTTACCTAATTTATTTAAAGTACACATCATTACTACTTTGTATATATGTATATATAAGAAATTATGTAACCAAAAATTCAAATGAAATGTTGCATTCAAAAAATTATTGTAAAAAAATACCTGGAACAATCATTGCTAACATTGTGTGCTCCTTCTTTATTGAAATCCAAGGAGGAAGGTTATTGTTTATAAAAAATATATGCCACACTAAGTAAATAGACTTGAGTTCACAAAATGGATTAACATTGTTCGTTTCCAATGAAAACCTAACATTACAATCATGTTCTTCTTTAAAAGTTGCAAATCTATCTTCAATGCTCCTAAATATAGAACCATCTACAAAAATTTGAATAACATGATATTCACTTATGTTCTATGCATGGTAATACAAAAATTGTGCTATGGTTTAGCACCTAAACAGTCGTTGAAAACATGGAATTATGTGGATATGAAAAAGAACCTTGTGAGGCATGTGTTTTGTTACTTGATCAATTCGATATATACTTATTTGACATTTGAGAATTTTGTTTATTATGTAAATTTTCCATAATATATAATATGATTATTAGGACATGCATCGATGGATTTGTAATCCATTCCAGAATCTTTCATAATCAAAGATAATTCTTGGTATGTGCAAGGTAAACTATTTGATGATGGTAGGGGAAATTAACCTAACAATCTACAATGAAAAATATAACTAGTTAATGTAAAGAATATTAATATTAAATATTCCATCCTTAATTTACACATTAATTAGTAAAACTAAGAATAGAGAAACAAAACAAAAATAGGCCTTTTATGTATATGTGATGAATTATTTTACATATATTAAGATCTGAGTGAGACAAGTGTTTGACAAACCATTAAATACCTTCAAGTTCACCAACAACAATATAGGAGAGAGAATATTCATTCTCTAGCCTTTGTAAAGGGGTTATTGCGACTTCTTAATCAGAGGCAAATAATGAATATCATAAAAATTGTCATCCATTGGACAAAAGGTTTCATGGATCAATCTATTTATACCATCATTCTCAATTGTGCCATTATCAGTTTCATATTCTTCCATATGACTAACTTGATCTCCAATATTCGCTCCATCTTCCTCATTCTGTACAACAAGATTGCTACTACTACTTAGCACATTCCCAAGATCACACTTAGGATGCTCTTTTTTTATAATTACAATCAATAAAATGATATTAGTGTATGTAATGAATATTGAAATCATAGAACGAACTACGAATACAATCAATACAAAAACATATAATGAATACTTACTTACCAAGCTAATATATTCATACCCCCCTTCAATGTGTCCAAACTATCTAACATTTATTTCAGTTGTTGTTATTAAAAGTCTTCTTCTATTGAATGACCCACGATGATTGCAAGGGAAACATAATTTCCTGTCACCCTTTGCTTCCAATGTCGCAAATAACCTTTGAAATATCCTATCATTTTCCTCTAGAGTAATGCTATATGGCATTGTAATTAACTGTTACAAGAAAATCCAATGAAGTAATATAAATATAATATACAAATATATTCTACCGATTTCACACATGTAAATTCATTTCTATAGGCCAAAAAACATAATATACATAATACAAAGGAAGAACCTTACGAGGCATGTGTTTAGTTCCTTAATCGGTTTGATATATACTTATTTGACATTGTGGGAATTTCGTTTATGATGCATATTTTCCATAATATCTAATATGATCATTAGGATATGCATCAATACATTTGTAATTCCTTCCAATATATTTCATAATGGAATATAATTCTCGATATGTGTGAGGTAAAGTATTTGATGATGGTAGAAGAAATTCACCCAACAATCTACAATGAAAAATATAGCTAGTTAATGTAAAGAATATTAATATTAAATATTGCATCCTTAATTTACACATTAGTTAATAACACTAAGAATTTAGAAACAAAACAAAGATAGACCTTTTATGTATATGTGACGAATTATTTTACATACCTTAGGATTTGGGTGAGACAAGTGTTTGACAAACCATCCAATACCTTCAAGTTAAAAAACAACAATATAGTAAAGAGAATATTTGTCCTCGAGCCTTCATAAATGGGTTATTGTGACTTATTAATCAAAGGTACATCATGAATATCATCAAAATTGTCACCCATTGGACAAAATGTGTCATGGATCAATCTATTTATACCATCATTCTCAATTGTACCATTTTCAGTGTCATCTTCTTCCATAGGACAAACTTGATATCCAATATTCTCTCCATCTTCCGCATTCTCTACAATAGGATTTGTACTACTACTTGGCACATTCCCAACATCACACTTAGGATGACTTTTATTTATAATTAAAATCATTAAAATGATATTAGTGTATGTAATGAATATTAAAATCATAGAAATATCTAC
>JZKD02S2323265.1:0-18454 GCA_000966675.3 Picea glauca | reverse complement strand
AAGGCCTCTAGAGCCTCATTGTAATCATCTTCTCACGGATGCGAGTAGCAGCCACATCTCTTCTCAGAGATAAGCTACCAGCGCCTTAGCTATTTTATTTACATTCTGTTTGTAATCATATTTCAGTCATTTGTTATTAATGGAATGAAGTCTTATTTCCGCTGCATCTCTGTGTTTATGTGTATTTTTATATGTCATTGTGTTCCTACATAAATCCGGATCATTTCTGGCCTAAGAGGACTATTCCATTACATCCAGAGCAAACGTTTCATTCAGGAACACTTTTCATTTCACTCGAAAAGGTTTCTGTTTTCCCAAGATACATCTACTACAGTCAGATCCAGAGGTATAAAGTTTGAATACACATTTTTTAAATTTTTTGCAGAGAAGTTTTTGGGTTTTATATCAGTTTTGTTTTATTTATTTTTGGGTTTCTACTCTTTTAGATATGCGTATTCTATTTTCCCCATGCCCTGTGCGATCTCAAAAAATAAAAAACAGATAGGAAAAGATGCATCTTCCGGGTAAGCTAACTGATATCTAACCCTTGTTGTCATCGAGAAGTGAATTTTTTTTCTTGTGTGAAAAGAGTTTTTTTTTAGCAAGCTCTCCAAGGCCATCTTCAACAACAAAAACAACAACAATCCTCCTTATGAACATTACAATATGTTTTGCTAGACCATTTGGTTAAAAGTTTCATTATTAAGTAAGAGGTATTGAGTTCAAGTCTCTCTTTTGTTACCTTTTTTTGAAAAAGTTCATGCTAAAATTGTAAAGTGTATTTCACTTCAAGTATAAAAGTGAATCACTATAAGTAGCTTTAATATTTTGTTTTAGATTTATTTATTTTGCATGMAACTTTTCTATTATAAAGTAACTTCATTGTAAAAGTGATCCCCACTTCTCTTTATAAAAGTGGGTCACTTCATCAAGCAACTTACACAATCACGTGGTCATTTGGTTACCGATTGTGCCTTTTTTTTAAAAGGGCATAACTCTAACATCAGAAGTTGGTTTTCAGTGCCATTTTTTTTTAAACCGCATAACTTTTTGAGCTCTTTCCATCCAGATCATCAGTTTTAGTTTTTAAGTCCACATTATCTGCATATTTAATATTTCTTCTAAAAGTACTATCTTGCTTACCAACAACAACTACTTCCAATGGAAATATCATATGGAATATTTATTAATAAGTAAAGGCTTGTACTAGATTACCTTGTGAAAGGAAAAAGAACCCACTGATGCTAATAAGAAATCCAAGTGGGATAATAGGAATGACGAAGCATGTAGACTAATCAAAATTTCCATCTCTCCTGATTTAAGGTACCACATTCAAGACATTGATGACCCCGAAGAAGCTTGGGAAAAGATTGAATCTGTGTTTGGTAAACTCAATATTATTTGAGCACAACAGTTAGAAACTCAGATACTGACCTTGAGTCCAAGTGATTTTTCTTGCCTTGGAGACTGTCTATCTAGGTTCAAAACACTCATAATTTTATGTGAAGAATGTAATATTAAGATGGAGGAAGAGCATTGCATCTATCTTATTCTTTCTGAGCTAGGTAGTGAATAGTATTGATTTGTATCTACCTTTTATGCCATGAGAGAGGCTCTAGGGGAAGAAGCTTATGAAAAACCCACTCTTGAGTCCTTTTGTGCTTGTTTGATTTGAGAGGAAAATAAGCTTGTACAATTTGGAGTGATCAACACTGTAGGTACCTCCAACAAAGCCCTAGTTGCGCAGTAGAAACATAAACCCAAGTATCCCAAGAAGCAACATCCTCGCTACAACAACAAACAACATAAGAGTCCCAAACCTGCTCAGACAACTTCAGCTCCTACTGGTGACAAAGGAGAAAAATATAAAAGTAAGAATACTAACAGACATTGCAACTTTTGTGATAAATATGGTCATGATGATTCCAAATGTTTCAAGAAGATGGTAGCTTCAGAAGCAGCGGTGAAGAAGCACAACATTAGTATTGATTCTACTTCTTATTCTCACAGACATGCACTTTCTGCTTCTGGTTTATCCTTGAATGCAAATTCTACTTCTACTACTTCTTCTTATGATGAGTGGCTTATTGATTCAGGAGCATCTTATCATATGGCTAAGGATAAAGCCATATTTTCTTCTCTAAATGAATGTAATACCAAGAAAATATTTGTTGGTGATGATAGATATCTTAGTGTTATAGGATCTGGAACAGTTCAAGTAGATAATGGTCATTTTAATGATGTATTATGTGTTTCAAGTCTTTCTTGTAACCTTATATTAGTATATCAAATCACTCATTCAGGTGAAGGTAAAACCATCGAGTTTTGACCTCACCAAGTTGTAATCAAGGATCTAAAATATCCTAAGCATGTTCTTGCAACTGAAATTACTAATGATATTACTAGGTTGTACAAGTTTGACAACTTTGGGTTATCATCTTTTTCATCAGTTTTTGTTGCTCATAATGATGACTTGAGAAAACTTTGGCATGAGAGGTTTGGTCATCTAAACTATCGTTCATTGTAGCAACTATGTAATCAATAGATGGTGACTGGTCTTCCTCTTGTTTCATGTAGAGATGGTGTTTGTGCCAGTTGTGTTCTTGGAAAATATCATCGAGACAGTTTTGACAAACATGCATCTTGGCATGCCTCGGGCCCTTTGCAGCTTGTTCACAGTGATTTGTGTGATCCACTTTCTTCTCCTTGTTTTTCTGGGTGCAAGTATTTATTAACTTTCATTGTAAATTTTCCAGACGTACTTGGGTTTACTTCTTAAAACTCAAGAGTGAATTTTTTGACAAGTTTTTGGCCTACAAGGCCCTTGTAGAAAAGCAATCTGGACATCAAATTCAAATGTTAAGAACAGATAATGGAGGAAAATATGTGAACAATAATTTTACAAGCTATTGCACTACACAGGGAATCCAAATGCAACACATTGTTCCATATACACCACAACAAAATGGTGTTGCTGAGAGAAAGAATCACAAATTAAAAGAAATGGCTAATTGTATGATCCAATCTAAGGGATTAAGTCTAAAGTATTGGGTGGAAGCCATCAACTGTGAAAATTACATAGTAAATCACACTCCCACAAAGGCTCTTAAAAATATAACACCGGAAGAAGCTTGGACTAAAATTAAACCATATGTAAGTCACTTCCGTGTATTTGGCAATATAGCATGGGATCACATTCCTGATGAGAAAAGGAAAGCATTGCAGCCTCAAAGTGAGAAGTGTATATTTGTTGGTTATTTGAAGATGTTAAAGGTTACATACTTCTTCAATCACATTGTAATGAAATTATTATTAGAAGAGATGTTAAATTTTATGAAAATTTCTTGGCCTGCAAGCCTAATTCGGTGAGTGTGCCTTCTTCGGCCTACGAGCCTAATTCGGCGAGTGTGCCTTCTTCGGCCTATGAGCCATCTTCGGCATTTGTGCCTTCTTATGATCTGGTTTCTTCTTCACATGATGACAGTGAGGATTAAAATCCACCTCCATCTACTCACCCTCCTCCAAGTGATTACTTTGAACCTGAACTAACACCAGCTCCATCGCTTCCTAGATGGGTCCGTTCAACATGAGAAGCAGTTGGTGATCTTGTCAGTGATCCTTCATATCAACATCGGACACGTTCATAGTTCCAATGAGCCTCTTCTCTTTTGGATCAAGTTTCAGAAGCTCATGATCCAGAGACATTTGCAGAAGCTTTAGGTCATGCAGATTGGGATACAAAAATCAATGAAAAGTATCGTTCTTTAATGGAAAATGATACTTGGGATCTTGTACCTCTTCCAAAAGGAATAAAACTTGTTAGATGAAAATGGGTCTATAGAACTAAGTATGCATCATATGGAAGTGTTTAAATACACAAGGCTCAGTTAGTTGCCAAAGGATTTTCCCAAGTTGAAGGAATTGACTATAATGAAACCTTTTCCCCTGTAGACAAAATGAATTCCATCTGCCTTGTTCTTTCCCTTGCTACCTCACCTAAATGGGAGGTCCATCATATGGATGTTAAATCCTCCATATTGCACAGAGATTTGCAAGACAAAATCTACATGGAACAACCTCCTGGCTATGTCCATAATGACTCTAACCTTGTTTTTCGCCTCAAGAAATCTCTTTATGGTCTCAAGCAAGCTCCCCGAGCTTGGTTGACGCAGGCGATAGTGTTTCCCTCGACCCACCCGCTCTCAGGATCGTTCAAACAACTACATTCATGAGCCGAATTAGCTCTTTAGATTCCTGAGTGGAATCCCTATCAAATACCCGATCCACAGGTCCTTTAACTTCCTTCACGGCCTTCTGCACTTTACCGAGACTTTTCCCTGACTCAATATCGGGGTTCGGGGTTTCGTGCTTCCCGCTGTCGAAAGTTTCTCACCTCTCCAATCCCCGACCACCGATGCGCCCTGTTCACGCGCTAGCCCTCCTGGCTAGGTTCCTAGTCCATATGACCAGAATTCATAAGACCGCAGCCTTACCTTCCTATCGAGGTTTCGGGGTTTGCGATAACAAAATACATACACCTACGAGATTCCCGACTCCCCGAATTTCGACTCTGTGTTTCACTGATAGCTGGATTCCACTATGGAACTATCCTCCTTATCGACAGTGATGACAGCTGGCCCCCACTGATCAGGGTATCACGTTTCGCGATTCCAAAGTGCACAAACAACTTGTCACCGGGATCTTCGATATCCCAATGAACCAAACACCGATGGATGGATTCCTTGTCGGGTCTTTCTCGATGACACCAATCTCCTCCACGCATCCATTCCATATGGATGGTCTCGATTCCTCCGGGATTTCGAGACTTTCGATGTCCCAGATTTCTTGTCCTCAGGAACTCCGATTTCCCGATGGCTAATATCCCGACTGCTAAGCCTCGTGCAGCTCCTATCCAGTCTGACAAATGGCAGGATTTTTGTTCCATATCTGATGGCTTAGATCACTTCTTCTGCGCGCCTACTCCAAAGGCTAAATTATGCGAAAATTTCTCCTGATCCAATGACTTACGGGATTTCTAAGTGAGATCCGATGGTTGTCGGTCTCCTCCTTCTGAAGGCTCCTCCTAAGCTCCTCTTGGACGTAAAATCTTCAACGATCTAGATCTATCTTCTCAGTCGATATGACAACGGCTTTGCTCCCTCCTAAGCTTTTATTCTTTCGAATCCTCAAAGGACTCTTCGACTCTTTCACTCCTTGTATATTCCTTACATGCACACGTAGGTTCTATCCGTCCCGAGCTCCTCACACTCATACCCCTAAGGGATTTTGTTCTTCTTCTTCCACAGATGGAGAATAAAATTCCTTCCTGACAGTCTCTCGTCTCAAGAAACCTCTTGGTAAGTCTTTATGGGTGTTCAACAACCCAGTGAATATCCTTCAGTGGACTCTTCCTCACTTCCAGAACTCAAAGAGTTCTTTTTCTCTTCTGTGTCTGTCTGCACACTTACTCGACTCCCTCCTGGCAGAGTATCTTCTCAGAACTTCCAGAAGTTATGTCCTCCTCTCATGCACTCCTTTCACTTGCTCGATGCCCTCCTGGCAGAGCATCACAGAACTCCTCAGAGATTTTGTTCTCTTCAAAGTCTCAGCAGAGCTCTTCTCCAATGCAACCCGAGCGTATGCTCAATGCCCACTTGGCAGAGCTTCAACAGAATTCTCAACAGAATTATGTCTGCAACTGTGTTTCTCTCACACAACCTTACCTCTAAGGTATTCAACAACCTTGAGGTCTTCTTCCTCTGAGTTGTTGACTTCAGTTTTGTGCCTCAGCATGCCTTTGTCTGAACTCTCAGTGTTCAGAAGTGCATCCTCTGTGCATGGCTTTTAGAACCCACAACATTCTGTCACACCCTCCTGATGTGAAGCCTCAAAGACCTTCACCTGAAATCACACAAACTCCCTGCAAATGCAAATCTAACACACATACATTCACAGCATATGACAGAACACACACAGACATCCATATAACTCAGAATGACATGCAGGAAAAACTGCTTCTGTTTATATTAACAATAGAAAATGCATGTTTGTACAAGATGTTCTCGAGCTCTCTCCAGCTCTACTCTTACAACCATTACTAACTTACCAAAATGAGATCCAAAAATCTCTTTTACCTGAAGGTCTCATCGAGCGCTTCCCTCCAGGTCTACCTACTCTATTCAATTGCAATAAATGGTTGTCTAGTCCATCATCTGGATCTAGATCTCAATCGATCTAACATTAAAGCCGATCTACCTATGCCTACACAAAGGCATGGCTTCTATGGCTCAACAACCTACAACATTTAATTACATTGAATTCAGATCTTAAATGAGGCTGCGCCCCTCTTTAGCGCGTGATTTGAATTCGCTGGCGTGGTTGGCTAATGTGGAGAGATGCTCCTGCATCAAACTGCTCAGCTAAAAAATCATGAGCTCTTGCTCATGCACTTCCCCTCTAAGCGGTTGGAAATCCTCCTGGATCCCAAATAAGTCTTTGGAACTTTCCATCTACTCCATTCTATTACTACTGTTGTTGCTTCTGCATTGCTGCTGCTACGATTTCCTTTCTGCTCAGCCTCTCCTCGCTGGCAGTTTCTGTTGACCTCAACATCAGCCTTCTGATCTCCTCGATCACTACATCCACCTGCTCCAGTGGCTGGTCCTACTTTTGCATTCTCCTCAGCTGCAAAAATTTTTGGCACATGAGAAGATCACCATGATCTCCCATGCCTCCTTCATTTGTTTCCAACTTCACCTGTTGGATGTGCATGCCCTACACTTTCACCCTCTATTCCAGGGCTTCAACCTGTTCCCACATATCAACAAAACAAATGTTGTCTGCCTCTTCTTCTGCAACCTCCCATGTTGTATTCTTTTTAGTCTCCTGGATAAAAATATCGAGCCATTCCTTAGAATGCTCGTCTTCCTCTTTGTCTGCTCCTTCGGCTGTCAGCTTCAATGCTACAGATTCCTTAGCTTCTTGGCTGAAGTCATTGAGCCATTCCTCATAATTCTCATTCCCCTTTCCTTATTCTGCTGTCAGCTTCAGTGCTACAACTTCTTCAGTTTCTTGGGTGAATATGTTGAGACATTCCTCAGAATCCTCCTCTTCTTTTTCTGCTTGGGAAGCTTCCAAAGTTTTATCCAATTTTTCTTGGACAATCTCAGTTGACTGTTCTTCTGTCATTGCTCCATCTGCAACACCAATTTCTGCCTCCTCCTGGGAAAATGGTAGGAAGACTCCAATTCTCCCAATCATCAGAAAATCTCTCATATCTTCCTCCTCTATCAGTTGCTCCTGCTGACCTACTTCCATCCCTGGATTTATGAGATCTTCAGATAGTCTCATCTTCTCTGTCAGCTCCTCGGGCTGATCCAAACTCACCTGCTCATCCCTACCAACCTGACAATATGGGATGTCTCTGTTGCCTTCCTGGAAGACTATGAGATCAACCGATCCCATCTTCATCAACACTCCTTTCTGAATTGAACTCGCCTCCGAGTCCATGATACTTTCAGACAGTCTTGCACTCTCATCTCTGCCCACCTGGCGGTCTTCGAGATCCCGCAGTGACCTCTTATCATTGCCCAGATGGAAATGCAAAGTTTCCTGGCTATCCTCATGACAATCTTTGAGATCTTCAGCTGATCTGAATTCGTTGCCCTCTTGGAAATCTGGAATTTCTTCTTCTCTGCCCTCCTGGCAGTGTTTGAGATCTTCAGGCGACCCCAATTTGTCTTCTTTATCAAAATCATCGAGACCTCTCCCAGTCTCTGGCTCACACTCATAAATCATCTTTTCCTCTATGGCCTTGAGTTTTTCAACATACCTCAACCATTCTTTTAACAGCCTATGTTGTCTTATGACAATCAGCTGCTTGACTGGCCATTTTGCTTTTGCCTTCTACATGGGAAATTCGCACATCCGTCTCGACCTCCTATCCTTCTGCATCTGTAGTTCGATATTCTCTATGTCTGCCTTTAATTCATAGAGCTCTTTATCCATTTCTTTATCCATTTTTGCAAGATTTTATGCCTTCCTTTTCTTTCTACGGCCTTCAGTAGCCATCTTGCTATGTCTATCTGCCTCCCTGGCAGACCTATTGTTGTCACTCTGCATCCTGAGCATGTCCAACTTCATCTTACAGACTCCCTAACTATCTACCTGATTGTTGCCTACCTACAAACAATCACCTTACTGAGTTTCCAGTGCTCTGTCTTCTTTCACCTGAAATATACAGATGAATTTCCTGCTCTGATACCACTTGACGCGGGTGATAGTGTTTCCCTCAACTCACCCACTCTCAGGATCATCCAATCCACTAAATTCATGAGCCGAATTAGCTCTTTAGATTCCTGAGTGGAATCCCTATCAAATACCGGATCCATAGGTCCTTTAAATTCCTTCACGGCCTTTTTCACTTTACCGTGACTCTTCCCTGACTCAATATCAGGGTTCGTGGTTTCATGCTTCCCCCTGTCAAAAGTTTCTCACCTCTCCAATCCCCGATCACCGATGCACCCTTTTCACGCGCTAGTCCTCCTGGCTAGGTTCCTAGTCCATATGACCAGAATTCATAAGACCGCAGCCTTACCTTCCTGTCAGGGTTTCGGGGTTTGCGATAACAAAATACATACACCTACGGGATTCCCGGCTCCTCGAATTCTGACTCTCCGTTTCACTGACAGCTGGATTCCACTATGGCACTGTCCTCCTTCTCTATAGTGATGACAGCTGGCCCCCACTGATTAGGGTATCGCATTTCGCGATTCGAAATTGCACAAACAGCTTGTCACCGGGATCTTCGATATCCTGATGAACCAAACACTTATGGATGGCTTCCTTGTCGAGTCTTTCCCAATGACACCGATATCCTCCATGCATCCCTTCCAGATGGACGGTCTCAATTCCTCCGGGATTTTGAGACTTTCGATGTCCCAGATTTCTTGTCCTCGGGAACTCCGATTTCCCGATGGTTAATATCCCGACTGCTAAGCCTCGTGCAGCTCCTATCCAATCTGACGGCCGGTTGGATTTTTGTTCCATATCTGACGGCTCAGATCGCTTCTTCTACCCGCCTACTCCAGAGGCTAAATTCTGCGCAACTTTCTCCCGTTCCAATGACTTACAGGATTTCTGAGTGAGATCCAACGACTGTCGGTCTCCTCCTTCTGAAGGCTCCTCCTGATCTCCTCCTGGACGTAAACTCTTCAATGGTCCAGATCTATCTTCTCAATCATTCCGACGGTGGTTGTGCTCCCTCCTAAGCTTTTATCCTTTCGAATCCTCAAAGGACTCTTCGACTCTTGCACTCCTTGCAGATTCCTTACATGCACACATAGGTGTTATCCATCCTGAGCTCCTCAAACTCATACCCCTAAGGTATTTTGTTCTTCTTCTTCCATAGATGGAGAATAAAATGCCTTCCTGGCAGTCTCTCGGCTCAAGCAACCTCTTGCTGAGTCTTTCTAGGTATTCAACAACCCATTGAAGATCCTTCAGTGGACTCTTCCTCACTTCCAGAACTCAAAGAGTTTTTTTTCTCTTCCGTGCCTGTCTGCACACTTACTCGACGCCCTCCTGGTAGAGTATCTTCTCATAACTTCCAACAATTCTGTCCTCCTCTCGTGCACTCCTTGCACTTGCTCGATGCCCTCCGAGCAGAGCTTCACAGAAATCCTCAGATATTTTTTTCTCTTCAAAGTCTCAACAAAGTTCTTCTCCAATGCAACCCGGGCGTATGCTCAATGCCCACTTGGCAGAGCTTCTACAGAATTCTCAACAGAATTATGTCTGCAACTATGTTTCTCTCACAGAGCCTTACCTCCAAGGTATTCAACAACCTTGACGTCTTCTTCCTCTAAGTTGTTGACTTCGGTCCTGTGCCTCATCTCACCTTTGTCTAAACCCTTAGTGTTCAGAAGTGCATCCTCTGTGCACGGCTCTCAGAACTTGCATCTTTCTGTCACACCCTCCTGGTGTGAAGCCTCAAAGACCTTCACCTGAAATCACACAAACTCCCTGCAAATTCAAATCTAACACACATACATTCACATCATATGACAGAACACACACAGACATCCATATAACTCAGAATGACATGTACGAAAAACTGCTTCTGTTTATATTAACAATGGAAAATGCGTGTTTGTACAAGGTGTTCTCAAGCTCTCTCCGGCTCTACTCTTACAACCATTACTATCTTACCAAAATTAGATCCAAAAATCCCTTTTTCCTGAGGGGCTCATCGAGCGCTTCCCTCTAGGTCTACCTACTCTATTCAATTACAATAAATGGTTGTCTAGTCCAGCATCTGGATCTAGATCTCATCCGATCTAACATTAAATCCGATCTACCTATGCCTGCACAAAGGCACGACTTCTATGGCTCACCAGCCTATAACATTTAATTACATTGAATTCAGATCTTAAATGAGGCTGCGCCCCTCTTTAGCGAGCGATTTGAATTCGCTGGCGTGGATGGATGATGTGGAGAGATGCTCCTACATCATTGGTATGCCAAAATGGATAGCTTTCTTATTGCCACTGGATTCTCTAGATGCCATTCTAATCCTAATGTATATACCAAGAAAGTAGGAAGCCATCTCATAATCCTTGTTCCTTATGTTGATGACCTTATCCTTACTGGTAGTGACTCGAAACTTGTAAACCATGTGAAAACCATCCTTAAGAAAAAATTTGAAATGACAGACTTAGTCTTTTTTCACTATTTCCTTGGCCTCCAAGTTTTGCAAACCAATGAAGGAATTTTTCTTTCCCAGTCTTAGTATGTGTGTCACCTTATTTGTCATTTTCACATGGACGATTGTAAACCAACCCCTTCTCCCTTCCAATCTGGAGTCAAGCTTTCTTCCACCTGTACTTCTCTTGAAGTTGATGCCACCCTGTACCATCAGTTAGTTGGTAGCCTCTTATACTTGAATCATATCCGTCCTGATATTTCCTTTGATGTTGGTCTTGTTGCCCGATATATGAAAACACCCCATGAAGGCCATTGGAAAGAAGCTAAAAGGATACTTCTCTATGTTCTTGGTACAGTTCAGTTTGAGATACGTTACAGTTCAGGGGGGACTCCTTTATTGGTTGGTTTCACTGATTCAGATTGGGTCAGTGACCTTGATGATCAGAAGTCTACTGTAGATTATATTTTCAGCCTTGGTTTAGGACCTCTCACTTGGGCCTATAAGAAAAAACAGGTTATTTCACTTTCTTCAGTAGAAGCAGAGTATCGAGCAATGGTAAATGCAAGTCAGGAAGCTCTGTGGCTTCGACAGATCCTTTCAGAGTTTGGATTCCAGCACCAACATCTGAGCAGCCTTTGGTGTGACAATCAGAGTGCCATCAAGCTCGCCAAAGACCCAGTTCAACATCATCATAGCAAACACATCAAGCTACACATGCACTTCATCAGAAAGCTCATTCATGATCAAGTTATTGAAGTGCTCTTTTTCCCTACATAAGATCAAGTTGCAAACATTTTCACAAAGTCTCTTACAGAAGCAAAGTTTTCCAAACATCGATCTATGTTAGGAGTTCAGGAAGTTGTTATTAAGGGGGGATAGGCTCTAATGCCTCCTTCCTTCTCCTATTGTGTCACTATTGTAAATCCTTCAATCCTATCCCAAGTTGTTCTTAAGGGGGGATGTTAGTATATTTAGACACTTAGGAGTTAGTAAGATTTACTTGTTCTATTGTGTCATTAGGTAAAAGTGTGTTTTCTAGTGTGTTTATTTAGTATGCATTAGTATGCATTTGTAGTTAGGAAATCTGATGGTCATGATATGTTCCCAACATAGAGTGATCCGACGGTTCATACTCTCCTCTATCTTAATGGACATTGATCTGTGGCTTCACACCCAATTGGTCCATGATCTCTATTTAAAGAGCATGGAGGGTCATTTGTCGATGATCGATTGTGAGAAACTCTCTTGTAAAATCTCTCTGTAATTTTTTTCTTTGCATTAATAAAATGCTCCAAGTGTTAATGTTGGTTGGGTTCGTGGATATTTCCCCGTAGGGGTTTTACCATGTGAAAACATCGGTGTGTTGATCTTCGATCTGGTTATGTGAGTGGTTATTGAAGGTGTCTGTCCTCTATTGGAATACCCATGTTTTCGAGCATTTCCTTTAGGTCACTTTCTACTATTTTGGTCTTTCAATTTACAAGGCCGATTTTGGCTCTTTTTTTATAGAGAAACCACATTTATGTTTGAAAATGAAAACAAAAATGTGTACATATGTGTAAATTATCTAATACATTCTCAACAACTTGAATCACTCAAATTGGAGGTGTTTTAAGATGTGGGTTTGTTTTTTTGTGACCCCTTGCATGCATTTTACACAAGGGCATAAATTAGAGTTTAAAAGAAAAACATGTATTTCTTACATGTGACTTTTCTTTTTTAGATGTGGAGACTATAACAAGCTTGAAATACAATTTTATACAACAACAAAAAAAACAATTGTTGCTTCCATTATTTGCCAAATGGTTGGCATGAAAAATTAGTGATGGAAACAATGAGGATTGGATGGGTGGGAAATTGTAGCATACCCATCCTACAATAAGGAATAAAATATTGTATTTCTTAGTCTTTCATTTTAGAGGTCACAGTGGGAATTTTCATGCAAAAAACCTCTTGTTGTTCATAAAGGGAAAAAATTCCCTTGTCAAAGAAAGAGATCAATTTGTTAAAACTGGCCTTGTTTAAATTCATTCCCAATGGTGAAATAGGTATGATTATATCAAGGATATATAGGCTTATGAAACATCCATTTATTGAAATAAAATGTGCATTCCCCATGGTGAAAATTGCATGCCCTCAAAAGGAAAAATGCATGAAAATAGGGAAAATGACAAATGCACACCCTAGGAAAAAACATGCATGCCTTGTGTTGGTAATTGTATGTTGACCTTATCCCCAATAGAGGAGGTAATGAGTTCTAATCTCTTGTTCCCCCCTGGGTTTAGAATCCATAATCAGGTCTGGTGGTTTACCTCATTTACCATCCATAAAAGTGGGGAAGTACTCAAGGGTTTCTCGTGAAGATATTCCATCGAAAAAAAATATGTATCTTGACCTTCTGAAATTACAAGAAAATAGGGTATTGAGGACCTGGAAGGGAAAAATGAATGTATCAACATGAAATTGCACGTTGATTTCATGGGATTCCATGTTTACATAGTAAGAAGGAATATTCACATCTTTTTAATGACAAATTCATGCCTACACTATAAAAATGCACGCCCTTGACATGCTATGCAACTCTATGTTTTACTAAACCCTAGATGGTTCTTCCTTATCCCATTTGAATGGTTTTCATAGGAAGATGAATGAAAATGGATTTTTATTCTTTGTGTATGATTGATTCTACTATGGCATATCTTATAAAAATCTTGAACCCATGTTTGGCAATCTCTTTGGCCGCACACACATGTAGTTAACCTTGTATGTTGAGTTGTTTCTAGAGTCCTCAAATGATACAAAATCAAAGTAATTGTAAGTATCCCACACCTATGATTGATTTTAAATGCATGAAATATATCTTGATTACCATTTAATTTGAGATTGTGTGTGTGTTTTTGTATTATAGTCGAAAACATTCGTAATTGTTCTCTCTAAATCACTCTGACACATTATGGAAATATTTTTTTTATTTTCCAAGTTACAACACTCGAATCAGAAAACCCCTGACAACTTCCTCTCATTTAGAGGATGGTAAGTTTTCATTAATTCTCAAAAATCCCAACTCCAATGTTAAAAAATGCTACAAATCGACTTGATTGTGCTTATAAAAATGCACATTCAATTTTGTAAAAGTGTTATTTGTACTAAATAGTATCTAATCTATAAAGATTTATTTACTTTATTTATCAAAAATTCTTTATAGAAAAATACACAAATATAGTCGTAAATCATTTAAAAAAAAAATAGTTTCCTGAGAAGGGTTTCCTCATTGTGAACATGCATTTCACAACTTCCATTCCTCAGTGTCCATTCTTATTAGAGGCATTCCTCAAAAAAACATTTCAAATTTGAATCGGATGAAATTTAAACAAGGGTGTTCTCTACCATGGGTGCAACAGTTGAAACAACCAGTTCCCAGGATAAAATTTTCACTATCAACAAATTCTAGGAGTGTGTTGAAGCATGGAGAGACACAACAAATTGTTTAATATGTATGCTAAATATCCTTATAAGAGTAGATGTTTTTGACTTTATGTTTGGACCCTTCCATTTCAAAAATGATAATATAGATATGGCCATAGCTAATTATGATGACATGGCTACAGAAATGAAAACATTTGGCTTGAGAATTTACCTAGATGTTGATTTTCTTGTGAGAGAAAAAAAAATTACATGTAGAGGGGGAGAAAAAGTTAACTCCAAAAGAAAACCAAGGTAGAAAAGATGGAGTTGACCACTAAAATGTAATACCCCAATACTCAGTGGTTCATGGATTGTACAATAAACTGTTAACTGAATGCATATGTTACTCTTTAATTGAAGTAAATATAATTCCAATTATCAACATTATATATGTGGGTGGTTTTATATAAATAAATATTGTATCTATACTGAAAATAAATATCATAAGCTAACAGTTTATTGGGAATAACAATGATGAGTGGTAATAGTGACATACCTCTTGAAGGAGGAGGTTGACCTACTGGAATTTCTTTGTTGAAATGGACTTGCCTAAAACTGTTTCCTCCAATTAAACTAGGAATAGAGCCTCTCCGGATCCCTAGCTCTAGGAAATTAGATTCCCTGGCCCCCGAGCCCAAAATCCCAACAACACAAGTGCCCTAGTAAAATTTCCCGAAGAATGGTTGCATCATTCCTTCTCCTTCTTCCTTCCTCCCGATTTCCAAAAAAAAAAGAACTCCTCCTCAAGTCTCCATGCCCCTCTTTCTTATCCCCTTATCTTGAATCCCCCTCCCTCATTCAATTCTTATATTCTTTATCCTCTCATTAATTTCTTCACCTACCTTTTAATAATAAAATAACAAAATGATTCACATATAGTTTTTCAATAACAAATTTAATTTAACTTAATAATTTATGATCATTAAGAAATCAAATTGGGTTGTTACATACACTATCCCTTCAAGAACATTTGTCCCAAAGTTAGAGTAATTTACAATATAAGGGTAATGATACATGATTCATACATCCATATTAAATAAACAACATCAATTTAAAATAGTTATGCATTCTAGTGTATATGTTCAAGGCATGTAAGCGTAGCTAGGACATACATGACTCACATGTGTACTAATGACAATATTTATAGACCTAAATAAATTCATGTATTCTCCCAATCTAATCAATAATGTTATATATTTCATAAGATATGGTAAATCATTTGAAATGTTTGCATAATCCTTCAATTATACTAATTTAATGCAAGCAACATTTACTTAGATAATTGTAGTTTTATTTTCTAAAGGAAATCAAATAGTTCTATTATATGCTAAAAAAAATACTCTGCACACTCTCAACCACTTCTAGTCATCCTTCCTCCCTAACTTACTTCCATCCTCCATCCATATCCTTCCTTTACTGAACTATCTAGGAGCATCAACTATATTTACCTAACTCCAGATAGAATGTATAAGTGGAAGTTCCAACTAACTTGACCAAGCTTCCCCAACAGGAAACTGATAGTCATCATTACAAATCTAGGGTAGCGTGGACTAACATTGTCCTCCCATGACTCTAGGTTTCAGAGGATACACGGTGGGAAATTTCTCCACCCCTCCTAATAGAACTAGGGTCAACACCCTACCATGGACCATACAGTGGTACTGTGTTGTTGGGATTTTTTCATCGTATATTCAGTTTCAGGAAGTCTCTTTACCTAAAAAACCTACACTCACCCACGTATTATAGCAAGGCATTTTAGTAAACATAATGTAACATGCTAAGATTCAAAAAATATCATTTCTCAGTCAATGCTCATGACATCAACCATTTATTACTATCATCTCTCGACAATTTCATATCCCATTAATCTACATATTAGTTTATAACACAAACTCATACATATCCATACATTATTATCATGTAAATGCATTTAATCATATCATTAACTCAGTATCCATTGTATCAACAAATTTAAATTTAAAATTTCTCAAGCTAGAATTAGGTTCCATAATATCCATCATAACTCAAATAATGATAAAAATTCATAGTATTGACATTCACATAGATCCACATGTCTATAATTTTAAGTGTATCATTAATAGTTTCACAGTTAATAACCAATTAAGATATGGTTAGACGATCAATAATTATATCTGTCTAAGTCAAAATCTGGCATTACGTACACCCAACCTTCAGAAAACATAGTCCTGATGTGGTAAAAAAAGTGAGGGATGATTTCATCATAAGGTCTCTACATCCTCCCAAGTAGTAGATCTTGGTCTATACTTGTCCCGCCGGACCTTAACGTGGTCTACCAGACGATTCCTCAGTTGTCGAATCCTAAGGTCCAATATGCGTAAAGGTTCTACCATCATGGTTCCCATGTCCGAGACTTGCAATTCCTTCCAATTTTAGTTTGCGAGATTCATCAACAACATAATGGCGTAGAAGAGATACATGAAAAACATTATGAGTTTTATGTAAGTTGGATAGAACTACGAGGTGATAGGCAATGAGTCCAATGCTCTCTTGGATTTTGAATGGTCCTATAAATCAAGGTGACAACTTTGTGCCTTTCCCAAACTGAATGGTACTCTTATTAGGCATGATACTAATGAAAACTTGATCTCCCACTTTATAACTTCAGTTATTCCTATGTGCATCAACATAACTTGTTTGTCTATCATGTGCTTGATTTGGTCGTTGTCTAATTTGAATCACCTATTCCTCCATATCTAGAATCAATTATGGCCCTACTGTCACTTGGTCTTCTAAACTTTCCCAACTTAACGATGTCCTACATGGCATTCCATATAGACCTTCATACGGCGACATTCCAATTGATTCTTGAAAAAATTTATTGTAGGAAAACTCTACCAAAGGTAGGTACTTCTCCTAATGTGTTTGATTATCTATAACATACATCATAAGACTGTCTTCCATAGCCTAATTTACTCTCTAATTTTTCCCATTTGTTTTAGGATGATATGTTGTGCTCAAGTTCAACCAATTTCCCAACGCTGACTGCAAATTTTTCCAAAGACTAGTGGTAAATCAAGAGTCCTTATCTGAAACTATATTCTTGTGTAACCCATGTATAAAAATGACTTCACTTATAAAAATACGTGCCACATCAGTGACATCGTAAGTGTCTCTAACTAGAATAAAATGATCACTCTTGGTCAATTTATCAACTATAACAAGAATAACATTGTTCCTCAATGATGTGAGTGACAATCCTACAACAAAATCCATAGAAACGACTTCCCACTTGGACATAGGAAAATCATGTGGTTGTAGGAGACCTGTCAGGTGGTGATGATCATCCTTCACTTGCTGACTCTGAAGGAACTTGGTGATGAAATGGACTAAATCACGCTTAATGCCTAACTAGAAGAAAAGATTCTTCATGTCTGCTTACATTTTCTTCACACCCTAATGCACACAGTAAAGTTCTCTATGGGATTCATTGAGTATGATGTTTCAAATATCCCCACCCTCGGGGATGTACATCCTTCCCTGATATCTTAACAATCCATCTGCTTCAAGGATATATCCTTGATACCTGGGTTTTTAATGCCTCTCACTCTGTAGGGTTGAAGTAACCTTTAAATACAAACTATCTCCAAGATGTTTCCCCAACACTCGCTCCCTCAAATCAACCTTCAGGGGAACCAAGGAGAAGACATGTGGTCTCCTTCTCAGGGAATCCATGACCACACTCTCCTTTCCCTTGATGTACTAAATTCCAAAATAATACTCACTCATAAACTCACTCCATCACCTCTCCCTGGCATTGCGATCCCTTTGAGTGAAGAGATGTTTTAATATTTCATGGTCTATTTTGAGCTCAAATCTTCACTCGACTAGATAATGCCTCCAAAGCTTCAAAGCTAGCATTACAGCTACCATCTATAAATCATGAGTAGCTTAAATCTCCTCATTTTTATTCAAATTTCTTGATGCATATGCTATCACTCCCCCATAATGCATTAGCACAACTCCCAACCCTTGCTTCGAGGAATTCGTGCATACTATGAAGTCTTTTTCCATATTCGACACTCAAATAATTGGCGGACTGGATAGTAACCTCTTAAGCTTGTTGAATACAACAGTACATTCCTATATCCATTCATACCTGACTCCCTTGCACTACAAGGTGGTGATGGTTTTCACTATCTTAGAGAACCCTTCCACAAACCTTTGATAATAACTAGCTAGCCCCATGAAGCTTTTCACCTCATGAGCATTTTTTGGCATTGACCATTCCATAATGGCCTTGAC
>JZKD02S2323254.1:0-32545 GCA_000966675.3 Picea glauca | reverse complement strand
TTAAACAACCATTTATTTTAAACATAGCAGTAAAATTCAAGAGTTTCCTTCATTTAGCACATTCGCAATCAAATTTATCAATAATAATAAAATTAATTAAACATAATAAAAAAAAAATGCATAATTTTAAATAAATACTTGAACCTGATGCTAATAACCCTTCGTTGTCCAAATGCCTTCTTGACCACTGCTGCACCGTAAAACACTGCCCAAAAACTAGTTCCTCCCTGCCAACTAGGTAACTTCCTAGATCTAGGATATCATATGGATATCCTGGCCCCCGTGCCCAAAACCTCCAACAACCCCGGTGCACTGATACAATCCCATTCCCAAAATTTTACTTCTCTCTGCAAATCCCAGAGCTCCCAAAATACATCCCCCCAACCTCTTGTAGCATCCCCTCCCGTCAACCTCCTTCCCCTCCTTATCCCTCCTTCACCGACTTCCCCTTCCTTTACTCCCTACCTAACCCATTTATTACCTTCTTATCCTCCCGCCGTTAATGCCCCTTATCCCTCCTTTATTATTTTATCCTCATGTAGTTAATATGTTATCCCTTGTTGGATACGTAACTTAATTTAACAATATAGTTTATTATCCTCCAATTATTTCTTTACCTTATTAATTAATGAGTTAATTAATACTTAAATTAATCATTGACAATCATGAATAACTAATTAATAATAATTAATTAGTAAATGTTATTTTAAGAAATAATTATTGTTTAGCTAATCTTTTAGGACAGTTAGATTNATATGTATGAATTAATGAAATTTATATCAAGCTCAATGTAATATTCACTTAACTAGAGAACCATTGAGGAGATAAGGATTTAATTGGTGGTCAAACTAGTAGACTATACTTAAACATAGGGGTCCTATATGGAACTTAGCTGGAAGAATAAATATGTAAGAGAAGTGTGTCTTTTCATTAATTAAATTACAAGTGGTAACAAAATACATTTCAAACACAGTAAGGTGTTTGTGAAGTGGGGATAGACATAATCAATGTATTAATATCCTCACCATGTTTTTAATCAAGTGAAGGTCTAGTGGGACAAATATAGCATAGGGTTTGCTATCAAGGAAGACACTCAGAAGTTGTATCATAAATTCTCCTTATAATATGAATGATCATAACTTCGAGACAAAGTTTCTTGAAGGGTGGGTGTGTGTAACACCCCTTGTTTTGATCTTAGATAGTTAGAAATTTGATTTTTCTCATATTAGCAATTCATTTCTTAAAAACTACTTGGACTCAATAATGTTGATATAGACATGTGAGAGGTGTATATATGGACCGGTTTATGTGTTGCACAATATTTTTTTAATGTTATATGTTCATGATGATGTTTTTTATGTAATGTGGTTAAACATGCAAATTTAAATGTGGAATTTTAGTACAATGGACATTAGTTCAAAATTATGTTGTGGATGTATAATAGATGTGAGGCATATTGTAAATAAGAATACATTTCCTAATTGAATGTCAATACAAATATGGATAATTATATGAAATTTGTAATTCTTCTGCATGGATATGCATATTTGTGAGATAACCTATAGGTTGACAAGTTATGTAATAACCAAATGATTATAGTGTTGAGGTAACTTGGATGTCATATACATCAAAAAGATATCGTATGCTATAAGTTGTACTTATGATTTAATTTATGATTTCAAATATTGCTATGATTTGTGATAAGTGTGGTTTTGATAAGACACACAACTTTCCCAGAGTGGTTGTTTGATGATGTGAATCTAAGAACAATAGTTGCACAGTATGGATAAATATAGGGTGTTGAGCCTAGTTTTATTAGGAGGGGTGGAGGTTATTGCCCACCGATTATCCTACGAAACCTAGAGTCGTGGGAGGGTTCTGCAAAGTCACACTCCACTAGACGCGTGATGGTGTTTGTTATATTTTTTTGGGGGAATCTTGGTCAAGATGTATGACACTTACTCTTGCATGTTCTATTTGGATTTAAGTCAATATAGTTGATTCTCTAGATTATTCCATGTTGATCAATATTTTTTGTCAGTTTAGTGTTTTTCATTTTAGTTACTCTTAGGATATTTCTTACACTTCTTCTTTCTTATTTCCTTTACTTATATTTTACCGTACCATAAATTCCAAGCACTTAGTCATTTTTTTGAATAATCCAGAGTGAGCCAACACGAATCTAAAATCTGCATGTCTTAGAACTATAAGTACACATTTGTGTTATTGACTTTTCTCATCTTTAACCTATTATTTCCTTTTGTTTCACTCCCATATTGTATACTTAGTCATTTTTTCACAAATGTGGATGTTGATCTGCATAACAATTGTTAAATATTTTTTTTAACTATTGAGGTCCTCATTCATGCACTTACCAAAACACTTTAATTTGTTTCCTGTTTAATTTTATTTTGGTACTTAGTAAATTCAAGCAATGCAGATGTGGATCTACATACCATCCCTCAATTTGTGTTTCTAAGTTTCCACCTCTGCAAGTCAGCATTCACTTTCCACTTTTCACTTATTTTCATACTTAGCCATATTTCTCATTTTAGATTAGACTTCCTTACTCCCCCTCACTTTTCCTTGTTTGTAGGTCCACACATCTATAAATCTGCATCTCTCTCAACACTCAACTATATTTACAATCTCAATGTGGGAATTTACATGCTTTCCGGAAGATGTGTTCACAAACGTTTAGGTCTGTAGCTCCGCAACTCCACATTTCTATGTTATACACTTAACATTTCCCATACATCATTTTAAACCTTCATAATTAACAATTTATTTCCATCATACGGTCAAACCACCATTTCCCATCATATTAATTACCCCTTCCACATCATCTGCCACTAGTAAAAGAATAATGTCATTATTAATGCATAATTCATTGATTAAGGGTCATAATAAATCCAAGTCCCATGAAAAATGATGGAATTTAAAGCATGATCTACGATTGATTGACTTACCAAGGAAGTACATGGTGTAATTTAATAAAATAAAAAACACCAACCTGTAATTATCAACAATAGTATCGCCTTTGTAAAAAGTAGAAAATATGTCAAGTAAGAAGAAGGAAGTGTTTTGTGGATATACATTGAACACGTTTTCAACTTAAGTCTCAAGTTTAAATGAATTTTGGATAAAGGAACAAAAAAATCCTTCACCTTACTATATGAAGCAGATCAATGCATGTTGGTTAAGGAAAACTAAAGAGTTAATAGAAATGATAAATGAAATCGAGGCCCTAAGGAATATAAAGAGTGATTTATTCCTTAAACTTGTTAGTCTTACCAAGGAATTACATGGTTCCAATTTATTCATGGAACAACTTTAATGGAACAACTTAAAACATTAAAAGTTTCTTGGGCTAATGAATTTACCAAAACTATTGAATTTTCTAAAGATAAAGTTGAAAAATGGTTAGTTCGGTATATCAACATAAATGATGAGGTGGATGACACATTTCATCAATCATAGCTAAATATGAGGGAATTTGAAATTAAGTTATTTGAGATCAAAACTAAACATAAAATCACCATGGCACCTTTAAGAGAGTACATTGAGGAATGGATGAAAAAGGAATTAATCAAAATTATTGAACTAGAAAATCAAGAAACAATTAGAGTAGTTATGCCACCTCAACCACAACATGTACCTATAAATTATCCAGCTGCAAGCAAGTGAAGAGGATGATATTTTTCCATAATAATGAGTCAAACATTAACTCTACCCTTTTAGTTTTTCTTCTGTCCATTTATGCTATAATCATTTATCATATTTCCTTTGTCTTCTCAGTATTCTATGGGATTCAAGATAATTCTTGGTTGTCCTTCTCTTATCTTCTAGGTATTTGCATTTTATGGTCTGCAGGAGCCCAATCCTAGTCCTCTTTGAAGGTTGTATGCATTTTATTTTCTGTAAATAAATATACCTTTGTATTTAAAGACTCATTATTATTTTTGAGATTCTAAGAGAGCTGCTCGGGATATTACATTACTGTATTCTCAAATACTTTGATCAGAAGCTTGATTTATCCAATGTTTTATCTATCATAATATTTTGTGTTCTTTAGGGAATGATAATTTAAATCTCTCTTTCATTTGTAGTCTAATTTCCATTCTCTCTATTTGTGGTATTTTTAAATGCTCCGATGAATGTTGTGATGGATATATCAATTCTATATATTTTGTATGCATTTCAATCTATTCATGTTGTAAATATTATACATATTTATTTTTGTTAAAACACTTGGTCCCAAATTGTAGATTTTAACCTTGTACAATATTTATTGCAAATAGATTTTCAATAAAATAACATAAAAGATACAATGGAAAATACAAACATTACACAGAGATTTTTCCCCTGGAAACCCAAACCAGGAAAAACCAACATATTCTATATTCATTCATGGTGATACATTGTTTACAATACAATATACATATAGGATCCAGTGACATCCAAAACCCTAACCCAATGACTTGGATTAGTCAAAAACCCTAATTCCTTAACCAAAAATATAAAACCATCGGAAAAACCATGTGCCAAAAAACTGCCCAACAATGGACATGAAAATCGAGGAAATATGAAAAATGAGGAAAAAATGAAACACGTTTCCCAAGGAAAAAAAATTCTCAGGCGTGCTTCCCTCGAACCCCTGCATGGGGGGATTCCCCCCCCTCAAACCCCCCTGCATTATCACCGCAATGTAGAAATTACTACACATGCAAAGAATATAACACATACCCAACATCCTCCTACTTGTTGTCTTCTTTGCATACAAGAGGTTACAGGGTTACATAATCAAAAATCTAGGGTAGCAATGCCCATGGATCCTCTACACCAAGAAAACTTCTAAGTGCTCATAGATTTTGTTAATGAATATGAAACATTCTTCAAAGTGTCCACCTTCATCAACAACACTTTCTTTTCTTCAACCATGTCTCTCACAAAGTGATATTGAATATCAATATGTTTTTTCTTTGAATGATAAGTTGGGTTCTTCACCAGAAAAATTGCACTCTAACTATCAAAATCTATCCTTACAGCTTTTTGTACAAACAAAATACCTGGACACAATATTTGTAACCATACTTCTTCCTTCCTTACATGAGTGGTTGCCATGTATTTAGTTTTTGTAGTTCAAAGTGCCACTACAACCTGCCTTTTGCTCATCCATCTTATTGCTCCTCCTAATAGGTTAAACACATACCCACTTGTAGATCTCCTACGATCCAAATCTCCAACTCAGTATGCATATACAAATCCATGTATATCCAACACTATGTCCAATATCGGTCTTCCTTGGTAGCACAATCCATAGCTAGCAGTTCCACAAAAATCACTGCAAACTCTTTTTACTGTTGTCCAATGCTCCTTCCCTGGTTTTGACATATACCTTCTCAAAACTCCCACTGCATGTGCAATATCCAATCTATTACAGACCATCACATACATCAAACTGCCAACTTCACTCACATATGGAAAACGAGACATGTCCTCCTCCTCTTCATGTGTCTTGGGACACTGATCTGTAGATAAATTTACACCAGCAGGAATAGGAACCTTGACCGGTTTACATTCCTGCATATTAAACCTCTGCAATATTGTCTCGACATATTTTCTTTGATTTAACCATAGTTTCTTCTTTTTCCTATCTCTTTTAATTTCCATTCCCAAAATGAAATTTGAAGCACTAAGATCCTTCATATCAAAATTATAGGACAACTGAGTTTTCACATCCTTGATAATCTCCTTGTTGTTTCCTATAAACAACATGTCATCCAAATACAAGACCAAATAAATCTAATGATCACCAATTAATTTAAAGTACACACAATGATCCTCTTTGCTTCTTGTGAATCTAAGTCCCAACACATAAGTATCAAATTTTTGATACCACATCCTTGGTGATTGTTTTAAAACATTCAAGGAATTTTTCATCTTGCATACCAGGTCCTTCTTTCCCTTCACAACGAATCCTTTTGGTTGCTTCATATAGATTTCTTCTTCCAAATCCCCATGTAGGAATGTTGTCTTCACATCCATACATTCTACTTCAAAATCAAATTCAGTAGCAACAGATAACAAAAATATTATAGAGGTTAACTTAGCAACATGAGAAAAAATCTCACCAAAATCAATTCCCTCAACCTGGGAATAACCCTTTGCTACTAACCGAGCTTTATGTTTCTCCACTTTTCCTTCTTCATTCAGATTCTTTTTAAATACCCATCTGTTTCCAATGTGATTTCTTCTAGTTGACAACTCCACTATATCCGAAGCCTCATTCTTATCCAAGGCTTACATTTCTTCATTCGTGGCCTTTTTCCAGAGCTTTCCATCCTCTGAATCCACTCCCTCCCTGATGGTTCTAGGATCATAATTAGTAATAGACAAAGAAAAATTTGAACGAAAATTATATGGAGTATACCTTTCCAATGGTCTTCTTTCTCAAATCGATCTTCTCAATACTAGAGTATGAGGATATTCTTATTCTGATTCTTGTTCTTCTGTAGAGTCTGATTCATCATCCTTTAAATCAAATTCTATTTTCTCTAGTTCTTCCTTACTTGGGGGACTTCCTGTTTAACAACATTCTTCATTTCTCTAAATACCACATCTCGGTTATACACTAACTTCTTAGTTTCTAGGTTCCAAATCTTATAACCTTTGAGACCATATTTATATCCAATAAAGATACACTTTTCAGCCTTCTTATCTAGATTACTCATGTTTTTATTTGGAACATGAACACATGCCTCACAACCAAATACCTTGAGATGTGTCAGAGAAGGTTTCTTACCAGTTCGTACCTCTTGTGGATTCTTGTCATCCAGCCCTGATGAGAGTGATCTGTTGACCAGGTAACATGCAGAACCCACTGCTTCTGCCCATAATTATTTCCCTAACTTGGTACCACTGAGCATGCACCTTGCTTTTTCCATCAGCGTCATGTTTATCCTTTATAAAAATCCATTCTACTGAGGTGTATATGGATTAGTATTTTTCCTTTCCATACCACACTTCTTACATAATTATTCAAGTTCATTCCCGCATAACTCTGTGCCATTATTTTTCCTCAACACCTTAATTATTTTCTTTGTTTGATTCTCAACAAGAGCCTTAAACTCTTTAAACATGTCAAGGACTTTAGATTTCTTCCTAAGGAAACATATCCAAGTATTCCTAGAGAAGTCATCTATAAATGAGACATAGTACACAGATTTTCCCAATGATGGGACCAACACAGGTCCAAAAACATCACTCTGAACTAGCTATAAAATTTCTTCTTCCCTCATTGCACCAGAGGGGAATCTTACTCGATTCTTCTTTCTTCCCATATACACAATTTTCACAGAAATCAAAATCCAGAGATAAGTTAGACATACCTTCAACCATACCTTTACCGTGTAGTAGTCGAAGACCCTTCTCTTCGATATGCCCCAATCTTTGATGCCACATCATAACCTTTTCTCCAGAGACTATGGGAGTTATTTCTTATTCAAATCCAGTATCAGGAACATTGGAACTATTACACCCATCACTAATAGTGATTCATTTTAGCTTATGAAGATTTCCAAACTGAACTCCCTTTAGAAACACCATTTCTCCTCGAACCATCCTATAGGTTTTCTTTTCAAATATTGTTTTTATCCCTGCATCGTCCATTTTGCTTACATAAATAAAAATTTTGGTCAATCGTGGGATGTGCAAAACACTAGGTAGTGTTCTAATCCTTCTATATATGATCCTCAACTTGAATTTTCCTGAAGCTATGATTGTGGTTGTTGAGTCATCACCTAGGAAAACATTACCTCCATCATACCTTTCATATTCACAGAACCATTCCCTGTGGGGAGTCATATGAAAAGATGCACCTGATTCAACCAACCATGCCTCATGATTTGCATGAGTTCTTGAAGAAGCCAAGTACACATCCCTTCCTTCTTCCTTGGAGGTCTTTTCTTCTGTAAAGGAGATTCTTTGGATCCCTTCTTTTTCCCAACTTTGGATCTACATTTCTTCTTGTAGTGCCCTTATTTTCCACATCTCCAACATACCTTTACAAAATTTCGGGGAGATTTAGATCTACCCTTAGACTTAGATCTCCCACTTGATAACTTATATCTATTTCTTTCCTGGGAGCATCCCCTTGCAAATAGTGCATCTTTACTTTATCCTTCCATATTCTTTTGTCTCATCTCCTCCATCAACAAGGATGACACTACTTCATCAAACTTCAAGCTAGTTTTATTACTACCTATGGCCACAACCAAACTATCCCATGAGTCTAACAAATAACACACTAAACTAATACACTTATCTTCATTTGAAATTTTAATCTCAACAGACACTAGCTTACTTACCACAGTATTGAAGGCATTTAAATGATCTACCATCGAGTCTACATCTCGCATCCTCAGGTTATACAACTTCTTTCTCAAGAATAGTTTATTTACTAGGTACTTAGACTGATACAACTTCCCCAACTTATCCCATAAATCCTTTGTTGTAGCTTCCTCTAACACATTTAGTAATACTGAATCTGAGAGACACAGTCGGATCGTGCTCTTCACCTTCCAATCCAACTTTTTCTAGTCATCTGTTGAAGTTCCTATAGGTGTAGTAACTAGATCTACCAGGATCCACTGATCTCTGTCCACCAAAAAATATTCCATATTGAGATTCCACAGCTCAAAAATTTTCTCATTAAACTTCTCTATCTCCATTTTCAAATTTCTCGCCATTTATTTTCACCTAAAATATCAATACCACAGATCTCCCACTGTAACAAGGCTTATCATAGTCCTGAGCCAAACCATTAACCACAAAGACACCCCCCTGAAGCCAACAGAGATATGATACCAAATGTATATTTTAACCTTGTGCAATATTTACTGCAAACATATTTTCAGTAAAAGAACATAAAAGATACAATGGAAAATACAAACATTACACGTAGATTTTTCCCTTGGAAACCCAAACTAGGAAAACTAGCATATTCTATATTCATTCATGGTGATACATTGTTTACAATACAATATAAATATAGGAGCCAACATCATCCAAAACCCTAAACCAATGACATGGATTAGTCAACAACCCTAATTCCTTAACCGAAAATAAAAAACCATCGGAAAAAGCCATGTGCCGAAAAACCTCCCAACAATGGACATGAAAATCGAGGCAACATGAAAATTGAGGCAAAAAGTGACACATTTCCTGAGGAATTTTTTTTTATCAGGGGCACTGCTTTGAACCCCTGCATGGGGGGATTTTCCCCCCCTAAAACCCCCTTGTGCGCTCGGTGCATCGTAGACAATACTACTCATGAAAAGAATATAACACATACCCAACACAAATCTCAGGTGTTATTTTCCTTGAATGTAAATGTAAATACAAAGTCTTATCCTTTTCATATTTTATTTTGTTTCATTTTATTTTCTTGGAATTATAAGAAAAAATGGAATACCACCTCTCTAAAAATGAATGGGTATTCATATCCTCATGAGGTTGACCTTAAGATTGTAAAATAGTCTTTTAGATCAACAGTCTAGTAGAGGAAATGATAGGATGGAATATGGAAGTAGGTTAGGAAGGAAGGATGCTTTTATATTAGTTGTGAATATTGATTGTGAATTAGATGTGCCACTTTTTCTTACTCACTTTGTTCCTACCATGTTTAAAATCCTCTTTTGATTCCCTTTTTACATTTTATGTGTTGTGATCAGTTATCGATAAATTATTGTAATTTTGTTCATGTAATTCTTGTAATTTTGTTTGTGTAATTCTTGTAGTTTTGTGCATGAATTATTATAATTTACTTTATATATTGACCTGCATGCCTTGGTGTGATCATACACGAATTATGCCCTAGAGGCAGTGGTTATTTACCTTTAGTACATGCATAAGTTATGTCTTTGGTAGCTAGGCACACATACCCTACATGTGTACACTAGTACAATAAATTAATGTATTAATTACTAAACTAGATGATTAACGATTTGATTTAATGATTTAATAACTATGTAAATTATATTGCATACAAAAATATCTAGTAGCATTAAATATATTTTTTTATTTTGATTGATGGTTGGTATGATGAATTAAATGAGAGTGGTGGGTTGTGATGTACATTTTGGGAAAATTTGTCAAATTGCATTTATAAGAAAAACTTTTCATTTATTTATTGTTATTTTATGCAAATCATTTATATTTTAATTTTATTTTAAATTTTCCCCAAAAAATATAGATAAGGAAGGTTGATGGATAATAATGAGGGTGGTTGAGGAGACTTGGGGAAGGGGTTATGGAATCTTGATAAATAGGAAGAGGAAGTGAGGATGAGGGAGGTTGGATTTTGTGGGGAATTTGGATAATTCTTGGAAGATACAGTTCTTGTGAAAGTATTCTTAGATCATATGTGCCTTGCTATTCTTGGAGTCACGGACATGGAGGGCCAAGAAACCAAAAATTTTCTTGGAGCTATGAAGCCAGCTAGGCTCCTAGTTGGCTGGGAGGATAATTTTGTTGTTCCACTCTGGGAAAGTGGGAAAATAATTGGAAGATGAATGCTTGGAAGTGTCTTCCTACTACTAGAAAAACTACATTGCAAATGATCATCTTCAACAGACCAGGGGAAGAGATATTTTTCCTAATATGTATTTGGTATGTTTCATCTTATTCCATTTAAAGAGTAAAATTATGTTATTTCAAGTCTTTTGATGCTTACACATTTTATTCTATATCCTCTCATGAAGAGGCATTACAGTGGTAGCCTATCTCTGAGAAGATATGTGATGGCTACTAGAATTCGCAAGAAGATGATTAAAATGAGGCTCCCAAGGCCTTTTTAACATAAAGAATAAATGAGAAAAACCTAAACATCCAAAAACCTAACCCCAAAAGATGAAATTCCAAAAGGTTTGTGGGTCTTGATGGGGGTAGTTGATACATCAACTTTCCTAGGGTGTAACTTTTGCATATGATTTCCATTTAGGGTGCTTGATACCTCGTCAAAAATGTATATTCAAGGAATATACATTTTGAATGGCCCAATAATTCCAACTGACCTATATTGGGTGCTACCACGTCAAAAAATCATCTCTTAGGGCCTCAAAATGGCCCTAGAAGTTTGGGACCCAAAAAACTATAGAAAACTGTCAAAATGGAAACTGTATGTTGATCCAGTGGAATAGGTGGGTGGCCATCAATGTCCACCTAGACTAGTCATCCCCCCTTTGAAAGAAATGGTATCCGTTGCGTGGAGTTCCCCCATAAAATGGGGAAAATTTTATTGAACTTGATGCTTGGTGAACCACTTTCCTTGGTGCAGTAGCTTCCCTTCTTTGACAACCCAATGGAGTTGGATCTTATGTTGGATGGTTCCATTAAACTATTTTTCCATGATCCAATCAATGGTTTCATGTTCCATGCAGTCATGGTTGAGCTATGTAGGTGTCAACTTCTTTGCCACCTTCGTTGTGTCTAGTAGTGGTGGAAAATATGGTCGAAGGATGTCCATATTGAATATTGGGTGTAATCCAAGGAAGGGGAGAATACTTAAATGAAGAGTGTTGTCACCCATAGCCTTGGTAATTATGTAAGGTCCATAGAGAATTAGATGAAACTTCCAATGGGTTCCTGCAAGTTTCTCTTTCTACAAATGTAACCAAAATTTATCACCTACCTGAAACTTATGGGGAACCCAATGTTTATCATGGCACTGCTTGTACTTAGCATTGGATTTCTACAAAAAATCATGGACCTATTGGAAACTATGATTAATCCATTCAATTAATTTGGTGGCTTTATTGGCCTCAGATTGATCATGTGAAGATTCTTCTTGTGTGGATGTAAGGGGTAGTGCTACATTAATGGGGCCCAATTGTTGAAAACCCAGGCCCACCTAAAAAGGGTTATGGTTGGTCGAGCTATGGAGTGATTTTTTGTAGCTATGTTGGACATAAGGAAGTATATCATCCCATGTGTGTCGATTCTTGTATAGGCGCAAGAGATAAATGATAATCCTATTAATGACCTCTATCTTTCCATCAGTCTAAGGGTGGAAGGAAGTGGATTTGGTGAGCTTGGTGCCCAATAAAGACCAGAGGCTCAAACAAACTGTTCTTAAGAATATGTTGTCTCGATATGATATGATGGTCTTTGGTAGTTTGAAGTGTACCTATAAATTCTCAAAGAAGATCTTAGTGGTGGCCTCAAATGTGATGCTATTCTTGCAGGTGGTCAGAATGGCCATGTTAGAGAATCAACAACCATGAATACACAGTCATTTCCATTCTTGGTGGAGGGGAGACATGACATGTAGTCCATTGAAATGGAATAGGAAGTGTAGGATATGATATACTTACTAACATCCTATCAAATATTTAACCAATAGAAATAATTTTGTAGTACTACAACTATATTCTCCACCCCAAAGTGTCTTGCCACCTGACTGTAGTGGGATTCCAAAATTATTTTTGCATGCTCACTTGAAGGAATGTGGAGATAACCCAAATGACATAATAGTCCATCTTGAAGATGAAATTTGGAAATAGTCATTCCTCTTCCCAACATCTGGTAGGTCATAGTTAATTCAGGATCATTGTCATAGAGTTAGGACCACCCATTGGTCTCATGCCCGCTAGAGTTGATCATCGTGGTTAGTGTTGCAACTAGAGGTAGACTAAGGTCATCAATGACACGATTGGTGATCCCTTTCTTATACTAAATGTTTAGGTGAAAATTATATAAGTATGTGGAACACTTTTGATGGCAGTCGTTCTACAATTTTCCATATGTTTTCATGAACTACAAAGGCTTGTGATCTGTGTGGATGATTGTCTCCTTATATAGAATGTAATGATTGCATTGGTGGAAGGCATGTACGATGGATTACATTTCTTTGTCATAGGTGGGGTACTTATGGACAACATATGAGAATGTCTCACTATGATAGGCCACTGGATGATTATGTTGAGTGATAACGACACCGAAAACATAATAAAAAACATCGATCTTAATCTCAAATGGTTTTTGCAGATCGGGTAAGGTGAGCATTGGGGCTGAGAATAAGTGATGTTTCAAATCAATAAAATCTTTCTATTGTGATTGTTTCCACACAAATTTGTCTATGCAACCACCCTTGGTCACTTGGTTGAGAGCCCATGTGATATGGGAGAACCCAAATAGAAATATGTGATATAATTTGGCAAGGCCTAAGAAGCTATGAAGCTTAGTGAGTGTTATTGGGGCTAGCCAGTTATGAATGAATTGGATATTGGTTGGATAAAAATGCACACCATGCTATCAATGATGAAGTGTAGCGGGGTGCCTTTTACCCACATCTGTGAATCGAAAAGGCGCTTGCCCTCTTCTGGCTCATCTGGTTCATTAGGCTGGAGCTTGGTGGTATCAATGGTGGCACTGGGCTCCACGTCAATGATCCCTCTTCCCCTTTCTGGTTCTGACTCAGAGTTAGAACCCCCATATGATTCAGAGGCTTTCACTTCAGCCATCAGTGACTGCTTTGAGTGACAATCAATAGTGTTATGCCAAGGGCTCTTATGGAAGTCACACCACTTCCCGATATTCTTCTTTGTATTTTCAGTGTCCCTCTTTGCTTGTAGCTTGGATTGGTTGTCCTAATACTATCCATATTTGGTTTGTCCTTTGTTTTGTAGGTTGGTGGTGCCCTTTCTTGGTTTTTGCTGCGAGGGGTTCCTAGGCCCAAATTGTCACGTCTTTTGTTTGAGCTTATGCTCGATTTTGATGGCATATCGATAGGCCTCCCCCAAGGATGAGATGTCCATAAGTTCCATTTCAGTCTGGATATATCTATGCAGAGCACCATGGTACTTGAGCACCAGATGTCACTCTGAATCTTTGATGCAGGAGCATCGCCAACGTCAAGCGAGCGTGGGGCAAGCACCAATGCATTTTGGCACATGATGAATTGTTTGAAATGTTTTGAAGTTCGATACGCCAAACGTAAATGAAAAAATTAAGAAAGGGCATACTAGTAGATTGTAATCATAACTTCAGCGTCCCGCTCTCATCTGAAGGACTAAGAGGCATTTATGCTAGTAAATGTAAGTAGGTAGCTTTGAATTCTTAGATTAGACAGTTTTAGGAGCCATAGGGAAAATGAATATAGACACCCTCACTTGTATCATTGTAACATTAGTAGCATAATCAATCAAAGAGAGAATAGGAGAGCAGAAGCAGAAAAAAATGTGTAGAAGAAACCATGTACAGAAGTTCTGAGATTAATATATGAAGCTTGATTCAGACTCATGGTGTTGAAATACTTTTTGTGTATGCATGATTCAATGTTATGCTCATGCTTGTTACTCTCTTTTATGCATTTTATTTTCTATGTGAATGTATGATTTCATGTTGAATGTCTGAAATGTAAAGAGAGGGAGGTAAAGAATGAGTTTCAATTGTTTCTTTGTCTGAGCAAGAGTTTTCCTGCAAGGGGTGTAGTGAAATTGTCCGCAAGGTGTGCGTTGAAAGAAGTCAGAGTTTGTCTCTACAAGCTCAGGAGAGATAACACTGTTCTCATTCTCTCAGAAGTGTAATTTAAGCACAGGAGCCATGCAAGGAGTGCGCAGGCCGAGTGAAGTCTCAGTGCTTGCAACCTAAGTGAAATTTTTGAAGGACTGTTGTCGCAGGGAGCGCGCAGAGTCAAAGAGGTTCAAATACTTGGAAGTATTTGAAGAAGTGCCGCAAGGAGTGCGCGCAAGAATTTTCCCCAAAGGACTTGAGGATTTTTCAATCAAGCTCAAAAGGGATAGGATATTCGAAGCTATCAAAGAAAAGCTCAAGAGGGCTAGTGCCTTGAAGTGTCAGAAGGAGGCGCAGGGACATCATTTGCTGGTGGATAAGTTTCATGAAGATATACCATGTTCATTTCACAGAAATCATCAAGGAGGAGTTTGACGGTTGGAATTCTCCGTGGAGGATTTGTGAAGTCCCAGAGGTTGTCAGATCTTGCAGAGGAGCAGGGAAGTTATGGTAATCATTTTTCAAAGTGAAATCTTGAGAGAATCAGACCGTAGGATCTGAACCAACAAGGTTCGTTGGATCACCCACGTAAATCTCATTTCGGGGTTTCGTGAGTTGAAGGGTCGAAACCTTTGCATCAAGACTCGTAAGGTTGCGAGGTTCGAAGTCTCGAAATATTGAGAGAATATGAGCCATTTGATTGGAAGGACACATGTCATGAGATCCTCTCTATCGGGGATTCAAACATTAGGTTTCAGAAGAGGAATTCCTTCAACTTCACGAGTGGAAAAGTCACGAAGAGGATCAGGACCGTCCATCTAAGAGTGGACAGGTGGCATGCTCACCAACATGGAGGTTAGACTTTCATTGACCAATTTGGGGTTTCGTGGGTTGAAGAGCTAAAGGCTCAGCATCCAGATTCGTGAAGTCGCAAAGTCCAAGAACTCCAAAAGGAGGGAAGTTCCATCGTGGGACCCGCGTTGACAACGTGTCGAAATTTTTCCATTTTGGCATATCGGGGGATAAGAGGTTGAGACTTTTTTCCCAAAATCCCCGAAGTTGTGAGTGGAAAAGTCACGAGAAAATCATATCCTTCCATCGGAGGAGGATAGGTGGCAGAGATCTAGGGATATCGCGAACACGGAGGTTCACAGGGTGAGAGTCCAAGAGTTGGGTTCTCCAAGTCGTGAAGTCACGAAATCATGAGGAGCGAGGATATTCGTCGGATCCAGGTCACGGGAGGACCATTGGATAAGGAACCCCATCGCATTTCGCACATTCGGGGGTTCAGAGGTTGAAAGGAGTTGTTTTCGACATCAAAAGTCATGAAGTGCTGAGAGCTGAGGCAGGGAGGGGACACATGGAAGAACCACACGGTGGGCCCAGGAAATAGACCGACAGACACACGTTGCATATTGGAAGGAGTCAACACTCCATTGACTTCTCACGTCTTGGGGATTCACGAGATAAGAGAACAAGAGTTCAACCTTTGAACTCACGAAGTGCCGAGTAGTAAGAGGAGCTTACGTGAAGCTTAGTCGATGGTCACGCGTAGAGGGTGATGATGAAAGAAGAGCTATACCCATTTCGTGATCTCGGGTATCATGAGATTGCAGAGGAAGAGTTGGGATTCATGACTCACGAACTCACGAGATTGCGAGTTGTGCAAAGGACCTGTGGATAGATAAATTACAGATTTCAATAGGAAATCAAAAGGAGCCACTTTGGCTCAAAGCGATAGAGAATGATCCTATGAGCGGATCTCGGCCAGAGGTCGGGGAGGTCTGCATCAGTTGTGGTATCAGAGCTTGACTTTTTTTGTATACTTCAGACAGGGAAAGTGAGAAATAAAATCTCATCCATGCCGCCAAGAAGAAGAGACAGGAAAATACCCGATCTACCGGAGGAAATGGAAATGCCAAGAGGAAGGGGTAGACAGGTGCCAAATCTAGCCATGGAAAGAGAGATGCATGACATACGTGCCAGACTTGTGGACATGGAGACAGCTCAGAGGTGCACAACTAGTGTTGAAGATGTCACTGATTTTGAAAGTGAAAATGAAGATGGACATGAAGGAGAAGAAGTCACAGCAAAAGATGCAGCAAATGAACGCCTGATTAGGGTTGTTGCAAGAATGGGTGCTAAGGCAAAAATGGATATTCCAGTATATGAAAGAAACCTGGATGTTGAAGAGCTTCTAGACTGGATTAGAGCTCTAGACACATATTTTGACTATGAATATGTCGAGGAAGACAAGAAGTTCAAACATGTTGTCACAAGACTTAAAGGACATGCAACATTGTGGTGGGATGAGCTACAAGCTGACAGATGCTGCAAAATTAAGCAGAAAATCAAGAGTTGGAACAGGATGATCGCAAAGATGAAGGCGAAATTTATTCCTAGGGATTACCAAATTACTCTAATTCAAAGAATGTAGAATTTGAGACAGAAACTGATGTCAGTAAAGGAATATACTGAAGAATTCTACAGGTTGAACATCAAGGTAGGTCATCGTGAAAGTGATGATGAAAAGGTTTCCAAATAAATGAATGGTATAAGATACGACATTCAGGATGAGATAAGAATGATGACCATCCAAATGGTGGAAGATGCTTATCAGATGGCTCTAAAGGTTGAAGAGAAGCTAAGACGAAAACAAGGTCAAAGAGGCCGAGGCAGAAGTCAAGCCAGAGGCAAATTAATTGCCCGGGATAGAAATCAGAAACCCAAGGAAGATTGGAAGAAACATCAGAATCAAACTGAGAAAGGTGGAAGCTCACAGAGAGGGAAACATACTGAACAGAGAGGTCAATATGCTAATGGAAACATTTTTCCTCGTACCATAGGTAGAGGAAGAGGAAGAGGTGGAGTAGTGAAATGCTTCACATGTGGAAAGGTCGGACATAAATCTTATGAGTGTCCAGATAAGAAGAAAGAAGGTGGTGAGACTCACATTGCCGAAGCACAGAGGTAGAATGTTGAGGCAGAGGATGCTGAAGGCGGAAGATTGTTGATGATGCGAAAAGTTCTCTTAATGCCCGAGAAGGAGGTGGAGAGTTTGGTGCAAAGGAACAGTCTTTTTCGGACCGCTTGCAAGACCAAAGACAGGGTATGCAAGGTCATCGTGGATAGTGGTAGCATAGACAATCTCGTTTCTACAGAGATGGTAGAAAAGCTGGAGTTGGAGACTATTGAACATCCAAGTCCATACAAAGTTTCATGGCTACAAAAAGGACATCAGGTAAATGTCACTAAACAATGTTTAGTTGAATTTAAAATAGGAGGGTATAAAGATGAAATACTCTGTGATGTCATTCCCATGGATGCTTGTCATCTATTGCTGGGTAGACCGTGGCAATATGACAGGAATGTGATTCATGATGGGAGAAGGAACACATACACACTAGAGAAGAATGGGAGAAGTCACATGTTGTTGTTGATTAAGGACAAAGAGGTGAAACCTAAAGTAAGCAACATTGTACTTATCATGAGTGGGAAGGAACTTCTTACATAGGTTAAGAAGAAGGAGGAACCACAATTCATTGTGATCAGGAAGCCTAAAATTGTTTTAACCAGTACAAGGGTAGATGATTTACTGGAAGAGGTTCAGAAACTATTGGAAGAGTTTGCTGACATAGTAGTGGACGAACTACCTCATTCGTTGCCACCGATTAGAAGTGTAAGTCGTCATATTGATCTCATACCTGGAGCTAGTTTACCAAACAAAGCAGCGTACAAATTGATGCCACAGGAGAATGAAGAAGTCAAAAGACAGGTCCAGGACTTCATGGACAAAGGGTTGGTTAGAGAAAGCTTGAGTCCATGTGTTGTTCCGATAGTACTCAGTCTGAAGAAAGACGGAGGCTAGAGGATGTGTATTGACTCGAGAGCGAGCAAAAAGATAACCATCAGGTATAGATTTCCATTGCCAAGGATGGATGATTTGATGGATTGCTTAAGTGGCGCCAAATTGTTTTCGAAGATTGATTTGAAAAGTGGATATCACCAAATTCGTATGAGAGAAGGTGATGAATGGAAGACAACCTTCAAAACCAATGAAGGATTGTATGAATGGCTTGTTATGCCATTTGTCTTAATGAACACGCTAAGTACTTTCATGAGGTTGATGAACGAATTCCTGAAAGAGTTCATTGTAAAATTTGTCATTGTGTATCTTGATGACATACTGATTTTCAGTGAAACAGAAGCAGAGCATCTGAAACATTTGGATACAATGATGAAGAGGCTACAGCAAGAGAAGTTGTTGATAAATATGAAGAAATCCTCATTCATGAAGACAGAGCTCATTTATTTGGGGTTTGTTATTTCTACTGATAAGTTGAGGATGGATCCAGATAAGGTGGAGGTAATTAAGAATTGGCCATCGCCAAAGAGTATATTTGAGGTAAGAAATTTTCACGGATTGGCTAGTTTCTACTAGAAGTTCATTAGGAATTTCAGTGGAATTAGTGCACCGATGATGGACACAGTGAAGAAGAGACACAAGTCTTTTCACTAGACAGAAGAGGCTGAGAAAATTTTTAATTTGTTGAAGAAGAAAATCACAGAACAACCAATTTTGGTGTTGCCATATTTTAAAAAGACATTTTAGGTAAAATGTGATGCAAGTGGATTTGCAATAGGGGCAGTCTTGAGCCAAGAAGATAGGCTGATAGCATACTTTAGCGAGAAGCTGAATGAAGTGAAAGTGAAATACTCCACATATGACAAGGAGTTTTATGCTATTATTCAGGCATTGAAGAAATGGAGACATTACTTAATCCCGAAGGAGTTTGTCTTATACAGTGACAATCATGCTTTGCAATTTGTGACTCAACAGGAGAAGTTGAATCAAAGACATGTTAAATAGGTTGAATACATGTAGAAATTTACTTTTGTAATTAAGCATATTTTTGGAACTGCTAACAAAGTTGTTGATGCTTTGAGCAAGAAATGTTTGCTGTTGTAGGATTTCAAAGTCAAAAAACTGGGTTTTGATGATCTCAGGGACATGTACAGAGATGATCTATATTTTAAGGAGGCATATGAAGCAGCTGAGAATACAATTCTCATGGACAGAAGCCAATGGACAGAATACATGATCCAGGAAGGATTACTGTTTAAGGGTAATTAACTTTGTATTCCAAAATGCTCCATGAGGGAGAATCTGTTGAAGGAGAAACACAGTGGAGGATTGGTCGGGCATTTCGGTCATGACAAGACTTTCTCAAAGTTAAACGAGTCATATTTTTGGCTAGGAATGAGAGAAGACGTCAAAATATTCGTGGACATATGCAAAATTTGTCAGCATTCAAAAGGAAAGAGGCAGAATGCAGGCTTTTATCAACTGTTACCCATACCTGATAGGCCGTAGGATGCAATAAGCATGGACTTCATATTGGGGCTGCCGAGAACACAAAGAGGGTTTGACTCGATCTTTGTAGTGGTAGATAGATTTTCTAAGATGTCACATTTCATACCATGTCAGAAAACCAGTGACGCAACTCACAGTGTGAATCTGTTTTTCAAAGAAGTTATTCGACTTCACGACTTACCAAGAAGAAAAGTTTCAGATCGAGACACCAAGTTTGTGGGACACTTCTAGAGAACCTTATGGAAAAATCTGGGAATAAACTTGTTGTTCAGTTCATCTTATCATCCTCAAACGGATGGACAAACAAAAGTTGTCAACAAAAGTTTGGGAGACTTGCTGAGGAGCTTGGTGACAGAACACCACAGTCAGTGGGACAATATTCTACCTTAGGAAGAATTTGCATATAATGATTCAATCAACAGAAGCATGGGACAGAGTCCATTCCAGATTTTTTATGGGATGCATCCAAGAGGAGTTTCGTAATTGAGAGATTTAGAACAAAATGCAACTAGAAGTGCTGGTGTAGATAATTTCGTAGAAGTGATGAAGGAAATTCACAGCCAGGTGAAGGAGTGATTGAAAATCTCGATCCAAGAGTATAAGCACAGAGCAGATCAACATAGGAGACAACTTCAATTTGAGGTTGGTGATTTGATTCTGGCACATCTGAGAAAACAAAGGTTCCCGAAGGGGACATATAACAAACTAAAGATGAAGAAGATCGGACCATGTAAGGTCTTGAAGAAATTTGGGGCAAATGCTTATGAGATTGAATTACCCGATGGGATCAGAATTTCTCCAATATTCAATGTCTCATATTTGTACCCATACAAAGTTGAGGAAGCAGGAACAAGTGATGAACAACCAGAGGTTCAATGGACAAAACAGATGCCAGTTGCAGAGAATCCACAGATGGAAATCATACTGGACAAAAGAATTAGCAAGAGGACCAGGAGAATGGAATATTTTGAATACTTGGTCAAGTGGAAGGGACATCTAGTTGAAGATTCCAGTTGGGAAAATGAAGCAGAGATCCAGAAGCATGGACAGACCATGCAAGAGCTCATGGACAGAAGCCCGTGAAAATTTTCAAGCGAGCGAGTATGATGCAGGAGCATCGTCAATGTCAAGCAAGCATGGGGCAAGTGCCAACACATTTTGGCACATGATGAATTGTTTGAAATGTTTTGAAGTTCGATACGCCAAACGTAAATGAAACAATTAAGAAAGGGTGTACTAGTAGATTGTAATTAGACCTTGAGCATCCTTCTCTCGTCTGAAGGACTAAGAGGCATTTATGCTAGTAAATGTAAGTAGGTAGCTTTGAATTCTTACATCAGACAGTTTTAGGAGCCGAAGGGAAAATGGATATAGACACCCTCACTTGTATCATTGTAACATTAGTAGCATAATCAATCAAAGAGAGCATAGGAGAGAAGAAGAAGAAAAAAATTGTGTAGAAGAAACCATGTACAGAAGTTCTGAGATTAATATATGAAGCTTGATTTAGACTCATGGTGTTCAAATACTTTCTGTGTATGCATGATTGAATGTTATGCTCATGCTTGTTACTCTCTGTTATGCATTTTCTTTGCTGCGTGAATGTATGATTTCATGTTGAATGTCTGAAATCTGAAGAGAGGGAGAGTAAAGAATGAGTTTCAATTGTTTCTCTTTCTGAGCAAGAGTTTTCCTGCAAGGAGTATAGTGAAATTGTCTGCAAGGTGTGCATTGACAGAAGTCAGAGTTCGTCTTTGCAAGCTCAGGAAAGATAGCATTGTTCTCATTCTCGTATAAGTGCAAGTTAAGCACAGGAGCTGTGCAAGGAGTGCGCAGGCCGAGTGGAGTCTCATTGCTTGCAACCTGAGTGAAATTGTTGAAGGACTGTTGTCGCAGGGATCACACAAAGTCGAAGAGGTTCAAATAATTGGAAGTATTTGAAGAAGTGCTGCAAGGAGTGCGCGCAGGAATTTTCCCCAAAGGACTTGAGGATTTTTCAAACAAGCTCAGAAGGGATAGGATCTTCAAAGTTGTCGAAGAAAATCTCAAGAGGGATAGTTCCTTGAAGTTTCGGAAGGAGGCGCAGCAACATCGTTTGTTGGTGGATAAGTTTCATGAAGAGATACCATGTTCATTTCACAGAAATCATCAAGGAGGAATTTGACAGTTGGAATTCTCCGTGGAGGATTCGTGAAGTTCTGGAGGCCGTCAGATATTGCAGAGGAGCAGGGAAGTTATAGTAATCATTTTTCGAAGTGCAATCTTGAGAGAATCGGACCGTAGGATCTGAACCAACAAGGGTCGTTGGATCACGCACGTAAATCTCATTTTGGGGTTTCATGAGTTGAAGGGTCAAAACCATTGCATCAAGACTTGTGAGGTCACGAGGTGCGAAATCCCGAAATAGCGAGAGAATCTAAGCCATCCAATTGGAAGGACACGTGTCACGAGATCCTCTCTATCAAGGATTTAGACATCGGGGTTCAGAATAGGAAGTCCTTTGACTTTGCGAGTGGTGAAGTCGCGAGGAGGATCAGGACCATCCATCTAATAGTGGATAGGTGGCATGCTCACCAACATGGAGGTCAGACTTTCATTGACCAATTCAGGGTTTCATGGGTTGAAGAGTTGAAGGCTCAACATCCAGATTCCCTAAGTCGTGAAGTTTGAGAACTCCAAAAAGGAGGGAATTTCCATCGTGGGACCTGTGTTGACGACATGTCGGAATTTCGCCATTTTGGCATATCGGGGGATAAGAGGTCAAGAATTTTGTCCCGAAAGTCCCAAAGTCACGAGTGGTGAAGTCGCGAGAAAATACCAGTCGTCCATCGGAGGAGGAAAGGTCGCAAAGATCTAGGGAGCTCGCGAACTTGGAGGTTCACAGGGTGAGAGTCGAAGAGTTGGGTGCTCCAAGTCGTGAATTCACAAAATCACGAGGAGAAAGGATAGCCATCGGATCTAGGTCACGGGAGGACCATTGGATCAGGAACCCCATTTCCTTTCGTGCATTTGGGGGTTCGGAGGTTGAAAGGAGTTGTTTTTGACATCAGAAGTCACGAAGTGCCGAGAGCTGAGGCACGGAGGGGACACGTGGCAGAACCACATGGTGGGCCCGGGAAATAGAATGGTGGACACGCATCATATATTGGAAGGAGTCAACACTCCACTGACTTCTCGCATCTCAGGGATTCGTGAGATAAGAGCACAAGAGTTCAACTTTTGAACTCACAAAGTGCCGAGTAGTGAGAGGAGCTTACGTGAAGTTTAGCCGGTGGTCACGTGTAGAGGGCACTGATGAAAGAAGAGCTATGCCCATTTCATGATCTCGGGTATCGCGAGATTGGAGAGGAAGAGTCGAGAGTCACGACTCATGAACTCGTGAGATTGTGAGCAGTGTAAAGGACCTTTGGATCGATAAATTACAGATTTCAGTAGGAAATCAAAAGGAGCCACTTTTACTCAAAGGGATAGAGAACGATCATGTGAGAGGATCTCGGCCAAAGGTCAAGGAGGTCTACATCAGTTGTGGTATCAGAGCTTGACTCTGTTTGTATACTTTAGACAGGGAATGTGGGAAAGAAAATCTCATCCATGCCGCCAAGAAGAAGATACAGGCAAACACCCGATCTACTAGATGAAAGGGAAATGCCAAGAGGAAGGGGTAGACAGCTGCCAAATCCAGCCATGGAAAGAGAGATGCATGACATACGTGCCAGACTCATGGACATGGAGACAACTCAGAGGCGCACAACTGGTGTTGGATATGTCAGTGATTCTGAAAGTGAAAGTGAAGCTGGACATGAAGGAGAATAAGTCATAGCAGAAGATGTAGAAAATGAATGCCTAATTAGGGCTATTTCAAGAATGGGTGCTAAGGAAAAAATGGATATTCCATTATATGAAGGAAACCTGGATGCTGAAGAGATTCTAGACTAGATTAGAGCTCTGGATACATATATTTACTATGAAGATGTCAAGGAAGACAAGAAGGTCAAACATGTTTTCACAAGACTTAAAGGACATGCAACATTGTGGTGGGATGAGCTACAAGCTGACAGACACTGCAAAGGCAAGCAGAAAATCAAGAGTTGGGATAGGATGATCGCAAAGATGAAGGAAAAATTCATTCCCGGGGATTACCAAATTACTCTGTTTGGAAGAATGAAAAATTTGAGAGAGAAACTGATGTCAGTAAAGGAATATACTGAAGAATTATATAGGGTGGACATCAGAGAAAGTCATCGTGAAAGTGATGATGAAAAGGTTTCCAGGTACATGAATGGTATGAGATATGGCATTTAGGATGAGATGATCATGATGACCATCTGAATGGTGGAAGATTCTTATCAGATGGCTCTAAAGGCTGAAGAGAAGCCGAGCCAAAAACAAGGTCAAATACGCCGAGGAAGAAGTCAAGCCAGAGGCAAATTAATTGCCTAGGATAGAAATCATAAACCCAAGGAAGAGTGGAAGAAACCTCAGACTCAAACTGAGAGAGGTGGAAGATCACAGAGAGGGAAGCATACTGAACAGAGAGGTCAGTATGCTGATGGAAAAAATTTTCCTCATACCAGAGGTAGAGGAAAAGGAAGAGGTGGAGTAGTGAAATGCTTCACATGTGGAAAGGTCGGACATAAATATTATGAGTGTCCAGATAAGAAGAAAAAAGGTGGTGAGACTCACATTGCCGAAGCACAGAGGTGGAATGTTGAGGTAGAGGATGTTGAAGGTGGAGATTGTTGATGATGCAAAAATTTCTCTTAATGCTCGAGAAGGAGGTGGAGAGTTCGGTGCAAAGGAATAGTCTTTTTCAGACCGCTTGCAAAGGGTATGCAAGGTCATCGTGAATAGTGGTAGCACAGATAATCTCATTTCTACAGAGATGGTAGAAAAGTTGGAGTTGGAGACTATTGAACATCCAAGTCCATACAAAGTTTCATGGCTACAAAAAGGACATCAGGTAAATGTCACTAAACAATGTTTAGTTGAATTTAAAATAGGATTCCTCAAGCCACATTTTGAAAGGATCTCTTGTCCCATCATCTTTATTTTCTCCTTCCATGAGAGGTCATTTGGGTGTGTGAGAGCTTTTTTCCTCAAGAGAAACAAGCTTGAGACCCAATTATTTGTACCCCGACCTCATTGAGGACATGCATTAAAACGACAAGGAGAAGACCGCTCTGATACCACTGATCCGGATTTTATGAATAGAATGAAACAAATACATATTATTAAAATATGCTTAACACAGAATAACAAAGATATAGTAAAACTAGTTTTCTATTCAATAAGGAAATAAGCTGAAACTGTAAAATGGAGCAGAAAACAAGTTTGCTAGAATGATGGCGGCTTATCTCTGAGAAGAGATGTGACGGTTGCGCTCTTTCACAAGAAGATGATTACAATGAGGCTCTAAAGGCCTTTTTACAATAAATAGGAATGTCAAAAACCCTAGACATCCAAAAACCTAACCCTAGGAGATGAAGCGCCAAAAGTCATGTGGGCCTCGTTTGGGTAAGTTAGTCGGTCAACTTCCCGGGGTTGTAATTTTTGCATACGATCTCCGTTTTAGGTGCACGATAGCCCATTGGAAATGTTTATCCGAGGAATACACATTTTTGTTTGATATAGTAAAGGGAATTTTCGACTGTGTTGATCTCTAAAAACACTATTTAGGGCCTCAAAATGGCCCCGCAGGTCAGGGACCTAAAAACTAGGAAAAAAACTGGCAAACTAGAAAACTGCCAAAATGAACCAGTTGGAATAGGTGGGAGGCCACCGAAATCCATATGGATCAATATGAAAAAAAACATAGTCATCATGAGAAGGGTGGAATTTCCAAAGAAGGACAACACGGTGGGAGAAGTTATTTTTCCAGAGGTAGAGGAAGAGGAAGAGCCAGAGGAGGCATAGTTAAATGTTATACCTGTGGAAAAGGACACAAATCTTGGGAATGTCCTGGCAGAAAAAGAGAAGGCAGATAAGCACATATTGCTGAAGTAGAGAAGCATGTGGAAGAAGAAGCAGTAGAAGGAGGAAGAAACCTCATGATGAGGAAAGTTCTTCTCAAACCAGAAAAGGAATGAGAGGAGCTAATTCAGTGAACAATCCTATTCAGAACTGCTTGAAAGTCGAAAGATAGAGTTTGCAAAGTGATCATAGATAGTGGAAGCATTGACAATATAGTATCCATAGAGATGGTGGGAAAGTTGGAGATGAAGACAACTACACACCCAAGGCCATATAAGGTATCGTTGTTGCATAAAGGGCATCAAGTCATGGTAAGTCAACAGTGCCAAGTTGAATTTAAGATAGGAGGTTACAAAGATGAAATATTATGTGATGTAATTCCTATGGATATCAGTCATATTTTATTGGTAAGGTCATGGAAATATGGCCGAAATATTATTCATGATGGAAGAAAGAATACCTATACCCTAGAAAGGAATGGTAGGACACATATGTTGTTACCCATAGAAGACAAAGAGGAAGATCCAAAAGCTAGTCCAAGCATACTTCTCATGAGTGGGAAGGATCTCTTAAAAGAAGTCAAGAAGGAGAAATAGATGTAGTTTGTTGTAGTGAGGAAGCCTAGAGTTATCCTTACAAATAATTCTGTAGAAGATTTTCCTATAGAAATCCAGGAACTGTTAGAAAAATTTGTTGATATAGTCGTGGATGAGTTACCACACTCATTGCCACCTATTACGAGCATAAGCCATCATATTGACCTTATTCTAGGAGCTAGTTTACCAAATAAAGAAGCTTATAGGTTGACACCTAGAGAGAATGAGGAAGTCAAAAATCAAGTCCAGGAGTTGTTGGATAAAGGGTTAGTTAGGGAAAGCCTAAGCCCATGTGCAGTACCAACTGTATTGAGCCCAAAGAAAGATGGAGGATGGAGGATGTGTATAGATTCTCAAGCCATCAATATAACCATTAGATACATATTTATTTTATTGAGGATGGATGATTTGATGCACTATTTAAGTGGAGCAAGCAATTTTTCCAAGGTAGACTTGAAGAGAAGATATCATCAAATAAGAATGAGAGAGGGAGATGAATGGAAAAAAACATTCAAGACAAATAAAGGATTGTTTGAATGTCCAATCATGCCATTTGGGTTGACAAATACACCAAGTACATTTATGAGGTTGATGAATGAAGTGTTGAAAGACTTCATCAAAAAATTTGTCATAGTATATCTGGATGACATACCAATTTTTCAGCAAGACAAAAGAAGAACACCTAAGACATCTGACAGCAGTGATGGAAAGGTTTCAGCAAGAGAAGTTGATGATAAATCTAAAGAAGAGCTCTTTTATGAAGAAGGATCTCATATATTTAGGTTTCGTAATATCTTCAAATGAATTGAAGATGGACCCAGGAAAGGTGAGAGAAATCAGAGAATGGGCATCACCCAGTAGCATATTTGAAGTAAAAAGTTTTCATGGGTTATCAAACTTATATAGAAAATTTAACAAAAATTTCAGTGGCATATGTGCACCCATGTTAGACACTATGAAGAAGAAACACAAATTCTTCAGTTGGACGAAGGAAGATGAAAAAAGTTTCAAAGGGTTGAAAGAGAAAATCACAGAGCATCCAATTCTGGTCTTACCAGATTTTGGAAAAGCATTTCAGGTGAGATGTGACACAAGTGGATTAGCTATTGGAGCAGTATTGAGTCAGGAAAATAATCCAATTGCTTATTTTAGTGAGAAACTGAATGACGCCAAGAGAAAGTATTCCACGTATGACAAGGAATTTTATGCGATGATTCAAGCTTTGAAAAAATGGAGGCACTATTTAATTCCTAAAGAGTTTGTCTTGTACAACGATAATCATGCTTTGCAATTTATTACTAGGCAAGAAAAGTTGAATCAGAAACATGCAAAATGGGTAGAATTCATGCAGAATTTTACTTTTGTTATTAAACACATTGTTGGAACTGCTAACAAATTTGCAGATGCTTTGAGCAGAAGAAGTTTGATTGTACAGGAATTCCAGGTGGAAACTTTGGGGTTCGAACACCTCAAGGAGATGTATAAAGAAGATGCAGATTTCAAAAAAGCTTACGAGGCATGCAAGAATACTTTATTGGGAGATAGAATCCCATGGACTAAATATTTGATTTAGGATGGATTACTATTCAAGGGGAGCCAATTATGTATTCTGAAGTGCTCAATGAGAGACAACCTGCTGAAAAAAAAACACAGTGGAGGTTTAGCTTGACAATTTGGTCATGACAAGACTTTTGCACAATTGAATAATTCATATTATTGGTCGAGCATGGAATAATAAGCGAAGAAATTCATGAAAAAATGAATAATGTGTCAGTATGCAAAAGGAATACAACAAAACACTGGTTTTTATCAACCATTACCAATTCCAGAGAGGTTGTGGGATGCAATCAATATGGATTTTGTTTTGGGATTTCCTAGAAATCAGAAAGGGATCGATTCCATATTTGTTGTGGTGGAAAGATTATAAAAAATGGCACATTTTATACCATGCCAAAATACAAGCGATGACACACACATCGCCAATCTATGTTTTAGAGAAGTAGTAAGACTACATGGATTGCCAAGGAGCATAGTTTCAGACAGAGACACTAAATTTGTAGGACACTTTTGGAGAACTCTATGGAAGAGGTTGGGAACTAAATTATCTTTTAGTTCAACATATCACCCTCAGATCGATGGAAAAAATGAAGTAGTGAACAAGAGTCTCAGAAACTTACTGAGGAGTTTATTCACTAAGCAAGGTAGACAATGGGATCAGATTCTGGCACAAGAAGAATTTGCATTCAACAATTCAATGAATAGGAGCATAGGAAAAATTCCATTTGAAATTGTGTATGGTATACAACCAAAGGGGATTACATAATTGAGAAATTTGAATCAAGACAAGTTCAAAAGTGTTGGAGCAGAAGACTTTGTTGCATAAATGAAAAAACTCCATGACAGAGTTAGAGAACAGCTACAGCATAACAGTCAGAAATACAAGAGCAGAGTTGATTAAACGAGAAGAGAATTTCAATTTGATGTTGGATATGAGGTTTCAGCTCATTTGAGAAAAGAGAGGTTTCCAAGGGGAACATATAACAAATTAAATATGAAAAAGATTGGACCATGCAGAATTCTTAGAAAATTCATAGCCAATGCTAATGAGATTGAGTTTCCAGGCAATGTTGGGATATCGTCGATATTCAATGTTGCAGAATTATATCCTTACAGGAGAGATGAAGCAGGAGGATCAGATGATTAGAAAGAAATTTTGTGGGAAGTGGAATTAACCACAACAAAGAAACCTCAGATGGAGATAATTATTGAGCAGAGAGATGGAAAGAAAACCAGGAAGAAGACATATCCTGAGTATCTAGTGAAATGGAAAGATCACCCAATGGAAGATGCAAGTTGGGTCACAGAACCTGATATTTTGAGGCATGGAAAGATAGTGCAGGAGCTCATGGACAGGAGTCCATAATTTTTTTTTAACTAGGGGAGTATGATGCAGGAGCATTGCCTTCAAGGTCGACAATGGACATGTGGAGGAAATCAGAAGAGATTTCAATAACGCCTAAAATTCAATTCAGGCATTAAATCGGAATTTAATTGGGTTGTTGAGAAATTTGAATATTGTAAATTGTTTGAAAAGTCTCTAAGGACTGTAAGAAATCATAGACATGGAGTGTTGACTCTATCTGATAGTAATTAGTAGTTATTGTAATGGGACAAAGTAGGTAACAATTTTAAGTTTGAAATGATAGATTTTAGAACAGGACGAGAAAGCTCACAGAGCCAGTCCTTAGATATTCTGATTTTCAATTTGTAATAGAGATATACAGAGTAGAGTATGAAAGGATTGTAGTAGAACCAGAGTAGAATAGAGCAAAGGAACACCATGTGTATTTTTCATTTTTATGAATGAATAGAACAAACAAATTTTTTTCCCAAACTAGACTATGTTCATCTAAATGTGATTGCATGAATATTTCATTCTATATGTGGTATTTGTTTCATTCTCATTCCTGTATGAGAGTTCGATAATATGATTTCATGAACCTGTAATGAAAGTGTATCAGTTTAAAATTGTTTCTCTTTCGAACCATGTATGCAAGGTGTGCATTCACAAACACAAGGTGTGAGTTGACTGAGTCTTAGAACGACTCAGAGAGAAGGGTTCAGAGAGAGTATAGAGGGAACTTGAAGATCCAAGTGAAAGGAAAACATAGAGGCTATAAGCGGCCAAGTTTCGAAGGGATAACCTAAGAGAACGCCAGGTGGGCGTAAGGTATTTTCGTTTCAAGAAAATTCCTCGAATCTGAGTTATTTGAGATCTTCAAATGTAAGGTGTGCATAAGAGGTTGTATATTCAAAGAGGATGAAGCTCAAGAAGGATAACACTTTTGAGTACATATCTTCAGTAGGGAAGAATTGAAGGATGAGGTATTTAACACTTACAAAACCTTTTAAGTTTGAGAGACGGGAAATCTCAGGAGGAGGAGCAGCGCAGACCGTCAAATCTAGTACAGAGGACCGATAGCCATCGGCTTTGGAGGAAGGCGCATGAGGTTTAAACATTGTGTATGTAAAGTGTAATGGACTCATCAGAGTCCCGGAACTGTCATAACCATTCATCATTATAATACACGTGGCCAAGATCTAGAAGTCACTGGGGATTTGTTTATCGGAAGACGAGAGTGAAGACTCTCCCAAATCGTCGAAAGGAGGAATGTCGAGATTTGATCATGATCGTTGATCATCCTGAAAAGATCATGACCATTGATCATGATTGAGAGTTAGATCCATCCATCTAAGGGGATACGTGGTTGTTGGTTGGCGTTTTGGCACCAGGGAAACGAAGGAGAAGACCGGGCCAAAATTGCGAAAGGGGTTTTCACGAAAGGATCAGAACCATCCATTTTAGAGGACGTGTGGTAGAGATTTGGAAGTCACCAAGATTTGGGAGGTGAAGACTCTGCAAAATCCCAAAAAGGATATCGTCAATATTTGATCTGGGTTGTTGATCAAGTGACATATATGGACCGTAGATCCGAGAGGTATCGGGTCTCAGGGTTTCGGGGATTTGAAAGGGAAAGGAGGAGCACTACATTGCGATTCCATGAATCATGAAATCTAAAGCACTTGGAGGAGTATCCCTAGGCCACAAGATAGGGTCATGTTCATAAGACTTAAAAAAGGATCCGTTAAGCCCTTTTTGGGTTTCGACATTTCGAAAGACAGGGAGCCAGGGAGAGCTCACATGTAGGAGTCCCAAACTTCCAAAACGTGAAAGGCGCATAGTCTAGAGCCCTTGGTCACATCCTAAGGTCATGAGAGAGAAAAGGAGTCAAAGCAGAGGTATATGTTGGCTTGGATGGGAGAAGGGCACCGAAAATGGTAGCATGCACGTAGGGCTTCTCAAAGCCAGCGTCAAGGATGAAGGGACCTGTGGATCTATTCGAAGGGTTCCACTCAGAACTGAAGAGCTATTTCGTCTCAACATGAAGGAATGATCTAGTGATCGGGAGGTCACGGACCATGCTGAAGGGTGAGGTAGGGGGTATGCATCATGATTGATAGTGGTAGAACCCATAATTTTATTCATCACAGGCTTGTATATGCACTTCATTGCTTTGTTTTCCATGTTTTTAATTTCCAAATTCTCATTGTCAATGGGGGTAATATGAAATGTGGGGGTCGTAGTGAGAATGTCAAACTCCAAATGGGTGATTATCATATGAAATCCCACATTTTCTCTATTTCCATGGGTGGTTGTGATATTGTATTGGGCGTGGAATGTCTTCGCACTTTGGGACCAATCACAATGGATTATCAATAATTTATTATGAGCTTCCACCAAGAGGCTCACACCTATACCCTTCAAGGTCTCCAAGAAGGCTCCCCTGAAATCATCAGCTCTCACCGAATGGAAATGTTTTTGAAGAAAGGCCACCATGGTGTGATTTCTCAGTTAATTCCATCTAGGTCACTTAACAGGCCTTGCAGGTAGTTCCTCCTAGCCTGCAACTCATTTTGGACAAGTACCCCAAGGTATTTGATGTTCCTACTACCTTAGCTCCCCTTAGGGGTGGGCATGATCATAGCATCCCTCTTCTTCTAGTAAATAAACACCCTAAATTAGGCCCCTATAAATATCCATTTTCTTAGAAAAATGAAATAGAAAATATGGTACAATAATTATGAGAGGTGGGGGTAATTTGCCCGACTACCAGCCCATATTCTTCCCCAGTGGTGATGGTATTAAATCAAGAAGGTACTTGGTGAATGTGCCATTATTTTCATGCCCTAGATAATATGACCATCAAATATAAGTTTCCCATTCCGGTCATTGATAATCTATTGGATGAACTCCAAGGTGCTTGTGTATTCACCAAATTGGGTCTCCACCCTGGCTATCACAAGATCAGGATGAAGGAGGAAAATATTCCAAATACTTATTTCAGAACTCATGAAGGACATTATGAATTATTGGTCATGCTTTTTGGCCTTTTGATGCAGCACCCCTACCTCAGTAGGGTATTGTTCGTGCTCTTTTCGTCAATGAGTGAGCAAAAAGCGAGCACTTACATGCCTAGTTGGGCTCTTCTAGTCATGACAGCTGCAATGCAAAAGGTTAGAAAGAAAATAG
>JZKD02S2323243.1:20597-32545 GCA_000966675.3 Picea glauca | reverse complement strand
CCCCCACACTCCCTGTCAGGAAATGGGATCTAAACACAACTGAAACAAAGACCTCTGAATCAAGAAGAAAATCAAGCTCCACAACCAACAGTTAGTGGCTATAATACTCATATTTTTTATAAGGGAGTCTGGGATAGTGTTGAATATGATTTATGTAATTTGTTTTGTATGGGTATGTTGTAGTCTACAAAATCGAAGGATGCATTCAAGAAGAGGCTACATTAAGGAAAACACATAAATATAGACACACATAATACTCAATAAGTGTTTATGGGAAGGTTAACCAACCGCCTTTCTATTCCATCTTCATGATTATATATACATAGAAGAAATGATTGGAGTGGTTGTACCCACTCCAACTAATCATTTGTTTATTAAGTTATCCCTTTGTTACATATATTCTTATATTCACTTATTTCTAATGTCTAATGTGTGATGACTATTACAAGGGCCTAAGAGGCCTCCCAACATCTCCTCCACACTCAATTCCTTGCTCGTCTTGAGCAAGTGTGAAACAACGTCCTGGATATCTACTCTTGTAGAAGTATCCTTATTGTGCATCAACCATGTGTATTGTTCTGCATAGATAAATCAGCCGCAAAAGTCGTCAACTACATAGAGAGATACACGTATACAAGGTTTATTGTGACTATATTCCAATGGATTTGGGTGACTGCATATCACATATCTTGACTCCTCGATCTCCATGCTTCCAACATTCTCCACCAGTTGAAGGGAACCCATTCTTGCCTGCAACCAACTGCAAAGTCTACTCCTCACGGGTATCGTTGAGGCGCTCTCTAGGGTTGCTCCAACAATCTTCCACTCCTAGGGGTTCTTTTTATGGAGTCGACGAGGGTCTGCAACATCAACCAATTCTACCATTCCTCTGCATTCTTTGTCACGACCCAGGGAATTGTTCTGCAACTATTTTACCAAGGGGCTCAATCATTTCAATCATTCTTGTGCCATTATCTTGTCTTTCCAGCTCTCATGTGTGTGTCTATCTGGAAATTTCTCTTTCCTGAATTCCTTTATTCACTGCCAGAATGCTTATCATCAATACTTAATGTTTTACTGCTCTGCTATGTTTCTCGTCAAAATTGGATGTGTTGCTTTATGCTTTCCTGATATCTCAAAATATATAGAGTCTGCATTTGATATTACATGAAGGAGAACTTGACTATGACTTCACTCGACTACTTAATGAAAAAATAAAGACACTTTTGTTGGTACCGCAATTTTACAACTCAATAAAATGTTATCAACTGGATATCGACTAGCATCAGTAAGGAACTGATCTCGTCGACTAAAAACCGACTTACATTAACCCCCTCATTTCTCCACTTCTGACTCATATTTTACATTAAACTTAACTCACTTAGTTGATACATCACCCACTCAATCAACAACATAAACTTATCCTTCATGTAACTATTTTTTTTTATGCATGCAGATTACTCCATATTCCTTCATGTACTTTTACAACCATTTCTTCATTTGCTTTTATAAGCATGTATAAATCATTGAGGTGCCTACAAAATAACATCCATGCTCGGTTTTTCAAAGTGACATCCCAATAGTGCTAGTTAATTCTCTATTGGGTTGTTTGTATAGTGGTCTAGGGTTCACATTTTCTTAACAATCCCATCGACTAATAATTTTAAACTTGACTAAATATTTCTCTTCAACTTCCACTAGTTTAGTTAATCAAATCGATCTATTACATGTACTATCATATAATTCAAAATTACAATTATTGGACCATTATCAAGTCGGCGTTCTCCTTGTAGACTTGGATTTTTGGAGTAGATATAGATGTCTCTTCTTTCTGCGAATCCTGCCACTGACTCTTCCTCTTCTAGTCGACCGTGGCGTCAAAATCCTAAATATCGTTTCAACCAACACACGTCCTGCTATGTAACTGTGCCCTCTATCGACCATAAATATGCATAAATAAACATATCTACACTTGGAAAATTCAGCAAGACTTGAACCACAATTAATAGATTTACATTCTTTAATTAGGAATCAAGTCTTCTGCCTCAATGACTACCAGTAGCATTTTTCCAGGTATGGAGGTGTGAAAATAAGGAAGTGTATGAGAAGTTTGAGACGGTATGGCATAATGCTATAATATTTTCATAAGTTCCTTTCCTTCGACCGATGGGTGGAATGAAAATTATGGGATGTGTTTTATTCCATCAATCCTCCGGATCTACACCATACTCTTCATAGGAATCTAATTTTGATAAAAAGGGGTGGTTCGACCATGAACAAGTAGGGTTTTTGGTTTTCTTTCCACACAAAACGCCACCAGAACTCTTCATAATAAACTTTAAAAATTTCCAGCATCGACTATGGCACAAAAATATCAAACTTAACTCATATTTTCCTTACCTTCACCTTAAATGCACGAGAATTTTCAACTACAACTTCATACAACAACATCATATTCTTTTATTATTTGCAGCCTTCTTCCGTGCAGCTCTCACCCACGAGAAAAAAGGTCGCTCCAAACTTGTCTTCAACGCAAGCTTCTTTACTTCCATGATCATCTCCAACAACAATTCCATGAGCATCTTAAGCAAATTTCTCTCGACTAAATTCACGCAACAGAACCAAAGTGTTGTAATCTACAGAAACAAAGGATGTATTTAAGAAAAGAGTACATTAGGGAAAACACATCAACATCACTCACATATTGAAGAAGTGTTTGTGGGAAGGTTAATCAACCGTTTTTCTATTCCATCTTCATGAGTATATATACATAGGAGAAATGGTTGGAGCAGTTGTACCCACTCCAACTAATCATCCATTCATTATTTTATCCCTTTATTACATATATTATTATATTCACTTATGTTTAATGTGTGATGTCTGATGACTATTACAAGGGCCTAAGAGACCTCCCAATTGGGTATAACCCCATCTAGTGTATGAGAATGTACTAGATTATAATGAATATCAATGAAATGAGGCCCTCGTTCAAAAATTTCATTGTCTTCGTTGTGTATGGTAATGATGTGTTTTACTATTGTTAATTAATTGTGCTTATGAATGGATATTATTTGATCTAATATGTTGCACACGTAAATAGATGATAGTACAGGTTAAGATGTTTTGTTGGTCATTGTGTGAATCAATGAGAGTTGTGCTATGATGGATAAATCATCAATGCAATAGTTTGGGGAAGTTATGCATATGAAGTTGAATGTCGGTCATGATAGTCATTTTGCGCAAGCCCTATATAAAATTTAGTCTTGGAATAATGCTTCAGGTGAGACCTTCCCCTTCATAGGGATTGAATATGTCAGTTCTTAGACTACAATGGATCCCATTTGTTGTACACCTATGCATACCTTTGTTTGAGATTGAGCCAACATATATGTACCTTTCTATAACAAGCAATCCTCTCTACAACCTTCAAGTGACTCTCATTCGGGTAATACATGAACTTTGATACCACACTAACAATAAAGGACATACCAGGTTGATTATGAGTTAAATAAATTAGATTAGCCACTAGTTTCTTGTAGATATTAGCATTGAATTTCATATAATTACACTCCTTAGTCAGCTTTACCCCCTATTGATATGGAGTGAAAATGGGGTTATAATCATCCATTTTGAATCTCTTCAATAGATCCAAAGCATACTTAGCTTGAGACATAAAGATACCATCATCCATCTACAAGACTTAGATGCTTAGAAAGAAATTCAACAGACCAAGGTCATCCATCTCAATTTTGTCTATCAACTTCTTCCTCAAACCCAAAATAAAGTTAGAACTACCACCAATTATGACCAAATCATCAACATACCATTGCAACTATCAAAATATCATCATTCACTTTTAAGACATAAATACTATGATTTAATTCACAATGCTTGAAACCAAAATTGAGAAAGAACCTATCAATATTCTCATACCACACCCTAAGGGATTGTTTCAAACCATACCAGGATTTATTTAGTTAACACACAAGACTGACATCCTTCTCAAAGATTGAGTGTTTCTCCGTATAAATATCTTCAATGAGATCACCACATAAGAAAGAATTCTTGACATCCGTCTAATGTACCTCCCATCCAAAATTAGCAGCAAGTAAAAGAATACCTGAACATAATTCATCTTGCGAGAGGAGATAAGGTCTTAGTGTATTCAATACCATGCTCTGATAAATCCCTTTTTCTACCAAATAAGCCTTATGTTTCTCAACAACACTTTCTTATGTGAATTTAGTGTTGTAGACCCATCAACATTTAACCATTGATCTGTAAACTACCATGGATATTCCACTAGAATAGTTCGACACAATAGATGATCTTGTATTATACTGAAATCTTGTATTCCATCCACAACCTCTTTTTCTATAGTTATGTCAACCTTTGTCCTTAAGCAGATAGACATATCACTTATTCTCAGGTTTTCTTTCATCATGCAACTTTTCATGTGCCCTAATTAGAAAACCACAAAAATAATCAAAGGTATAGTCCTTACCACATTCTTCTTTGGAATCCCATATATCATGGAATGTTGAATAAAAACAACATAGGGTGTCTTATATTAATCATGATAAGTACTATAAGATGACCATATTTCTTTGGAAAATATGTTTCTCATTTACCCAACATCGACTATAGCTCCTTCATGTTAGCCAAATAATCTTGAATCATGCCAAAGGAGAGAGGATTAAGAGATATGAATTATTTCTAAATAAACTAACTTTCATTGATCTTATCAAGCAAAGCCTTCAACTTCTTTTAGACTTGATTCAGATAGTCGATCTTGCTTGTATGAAAGCGATGTCAGGAAATTTACGCTTCCATGCTAAACTTAACAAAAGAGAGGAAGACGGATTTAAGCTATAAAATAAATGACAAAGAAAACACACGGTACACAGAGATTTTACCCTGGAAACCCAAATGGGAAAACCATCATTCCTTGAGCATATTTCTCTCTTGTTGTCTTATTCATTCAGAATAAAGGTTATATGTCTAACCTTGGTCCACACCTAAGACACAATCGACATCATACCTTCTTGATTTACACAAGAACAACCTTGTAGCCAATTCAGGGTACACCTACATGACTAGCAACCTCTAATTAATTGATCTAATGATCCAAAAGAAAATCAACGGCCACCCACCTGTTCCACTGGCTCAAAACGTGGGTTTCCACCTTTGCATTTTTTCTACATTTTTTTTATTCTTAAACTTCCAAGGTTATTTTGAGGCCCTAAACAACGTTTTTTGGGTGTGGCACAGTCACACTGTAGGCTTTATCCAAAGTGAAACAAAAAAATGTGTAGTTCTTGGATAAACCTTTCCAATGAGCTATCGTGCACCCCAATTTAGTGTTGCATACCCATCGACACTTTTGCAAAAGTATGCAATATTCCATCAACATACAATGCTACATATATGAAACACCCACCCTCTTCCTTGGAATATATGCAGTGATCAACTTTACTTCTCACAAATCCCAAAATAAGGATGTATGTGTCGAAATTTTGATACTACATCCTTAGTGATTGATTTAGAACATAAATGGATCTTTTCAATCTACACACCAAATCTCTCTTTCCCTTTGTTATAAATCATTAAAGTTGTTTGATGTAGATTTCTTCTTCCAGGTCCCCATGTAGGAACATTGTCTTCACATCCATTTATTCTATTTCCAGATCAAATGTTGCAACCAGAGACATTAGTACTCTAATGGAAGTTAATTTTGCAACAGGGGGGGAAATCTCACGGAGGTCGACTCCTTTGACTTGGGAATATCCCTTCACTACCAATCGAGCTTTGAATTTCTCGACTTGACCTGCCACTTTCATCTTCTTCTTGAATTCCCACTTGCTACCGATGAGATTTCTTCCATTAGGTAATTTGACTAAATCCCACATCTCATTCTTATGTATGGATTCCATCTCTTCGACCATGGCGTCTTTCTAGAGTATACCCTCTGCCAAGTTGACTACCTCCCTGACCGACTTGGGCTCCTTGTTAGTGGCAGTTAACACAAATGCGGAACGGAAGTCGATCGGACTATACCTTTTGATTAGTTTTCTTATTCGTTCAAACCTCCTTACAACTGGGATCGATTGTTCCACCTCTTCATCTGATTTAGTCGACTCATCTGAATCATCTTCTTCTGCGTTCCTCAATTCAAACCTCACCTTCTCTAGATTATTCTCTGATTGAACCACTTCAAACTCAGACTTCCTTTTGACTTCTCTGAAGACCACATCTTGATCATACATTGTTTTCCTTTATGTAGGATCCTAGAGCTTATATCCTTTCATTCCTTCTTTGTATCCAATGAAAATACACTTGAATTCCTTCTTGTCCAGTTTGTTCTTCTTTTCCTTGGGAACATGCATAAATGCATCATAGCCAAATACTTTGAGATGTGAAACCAAAATATTCTTACCATACCATACCTCATGTGGAATCATGTCGACAAGCGCTGACAAGGGAGACATATTCACCAAATATTTTGCAATGTCGACTGTCTCTGCCCAAAATTATTGTGTGATCCCAACACCACTGAGCATGCTCCTTGCCTTTTCCATCAACATTATGTTTATTCTCTTGGAAACTCCATTTTTTTGTGGTGTATATGGTGTGGTATTTTGGCATGTTATGCCACACTGCTTGCAAAGCTGCTTAAAATCCTTTCCACATAATTCACCACCATTTTCAGTTATCAACAAATTTATCTTCTTATCTATCTGTTTTTCCACAAGAGACTTAAACTCTTTGAATTTCTCAAAAACCTTTGATTTCTTCCTCCTGAAATATATCCATGTATTTCTGGAAGAATCATCTATGAAAGAGACATAATACAGGGATCCGCCAAGTGAAGGCACTCATATAGAGCCAAACACATTACTATGAACCAATTCTAGAATCCACTTTGCCCTTGTCGCTCCAGATGGGAACCTCACCCGACTTTTTTTCCATATATACAATGTTGACAAAATTCAACTTCTAAATTACATTCGGGGAAATATTTGACTATACCTTTATTTTTCATAACTCAAAGTCCTTTTTCTCCAATGTGCCCCATCCTCTCATGCCATAGCATGGTCGAGTCAACTTGACAAAGCCTTGTCGAGTTGGTTTGAATCGATTGAACCCGAGTTAAGTCGATTCAATTCGAAGTTGAGTCGACTTTAGGAACACCAATGTTGTTGCATCCAATTGAGTCGACGTTCCCTAACAAATTGTATAGGGTTCCAATCCAAATTTCTTTCATTAAGACCATCACACCTCTGACCATCTTGCACTTATCCTTTTGAAATAGAGTGTGCACTCTTGCATCACTCATCTTACTGACAAATATTAGGTTTCTTTCCAAAACTGGAATATGTAGCACACTCGGAAGGATTCTAAACATCCCATCCTACAGTATCATTTGGACTCTTCCCCGCCCAACAATTTTGGTTTTCAAGTCGTCCCGCAAGAACATATATCCTCCTTCATATCATTCATATTTGTAGAACCATTCTCTATGTGGTTTCATATGATAGGATGCTCCTGAGTCGATCAACCAAACATATTGATTCGACTATGAACTGGTCGACGCCAGATACACATCTCCTCCTTTATTTGAAGTTGTCTTTCTCTCAATTGATTACTTCTCATTGGATCCTGTACTGACTTCCATTTGCTTCGACTTGAAATCCATTTTATAATGCCTAGATTTATTGCATTTCCAACATCTTCTCATCTACTAAACCAGGGATTTAGATCTACCCTTTGACTTAGACTTTCTACTAGAGAATTTGCCTTTATCTCTGTCAACTTGTCAACCTCTCACCACTAATGCATCTTTGGTCGATCCTTCCATGTTCTTCCTTCTCATTTATTATGACAGTAGAGATGCAACCACGTCTTCTAGCGCTAATGTGGTTGAATCACTCCCTATAGCCATGACTAAGCTATCCCGGGAGTCTGTAAAATAACATAATAGGTTAATACATTTCTCCTCCTCGGTGATTTTAATATCCACATAAGATAACTGGCTTATTATGGTATTAAAAACATTTAAATTCCCAATCACCAAACTATCCTCACTCATCCTTAGAATATACAGTTTCTTTCTAAGGAACACCTTATTTACCAAGGATTTCGAGTGGTACAAGCTCCCCAACTTGTCCCACAATTTCTTGGCTGAATCTCCACCTGAGACATTTAGCAGCACAAAATCTACAAGATAAAGTCGAATCGTACTCCTTGCCCATCGCTCAAGTTTCTACCATTCTTCCCTCGACATACCTATCAAAATGGTATCTGGACAGATTGATGCCCATTGTTCTCGATCTATAAGGAGATATTCAATTTTAAGCTTCCAAAGCTCAAAATTCTGGACATCGAATTTTTCGATCTCTATTCTCAAGATACTTTCCATTCTTTAAGAACAACTTTAAATATATTTGACTTATGACTCTTAATGGTCTTAGGGTTTAGCTCAGATCCAAGGTTGTTAAGCCAAGATCTGATACCACTTGTTAGGAAATTTACACTTCCACGTTAAACCTAACAGAAGAGAGAAAAACATATTTAAGTTATAAAATAAATGACAAAGAAAACACACGGTACATAGAGATTTTACCTGGGAAACCCAAATGGGAAAACCAACATTCCTTGAGCGCCTTGTTCTCTTGTTGTCTTATTCATTCATAATAAAAGGTCACATGCCTAACCTTGGTCCACACATAAGACACAATCAACATCATACCTTCTTGCTTTACACAAGAACAACCATGTAGCCAATTCGACTTATATCTACATGACTAGAAACCTCTAAATGATTGATCTAAAGATTTCATCATCATAATATGATTACAACACGCCTTATTTATAGGCTTTATAGTAGGAAAAAACCTAAATAAAGGCACCCAAAAACGGTTATAGATCCACGCAGATCATTGGTGTATGCATCTTCAATGCTGTAATTCAAACTTATGAATGAATTCAAATCTATGCACCAAAAATTGTTTCAGAGACATCGCCTCTGCAGTGACACTTGTTGTTAATATTGTTTCTAGTTATAATTAATATTGTTGTTAATATTGTTTCTAGTTATTAATTATCCTCTTCATTTTCTTCTTTTCTTGTTTCTTTAAACACTATTCCTTAGCACTCTTTTCTAACATCTTAAATTTCATTTGTCCTTGATAATGAGTAGAGTATCTACTAGAAAAGTTAGAAGTTTCAAAACTTCCTACACAATATTTATCCGAAAAATTCATACATTATGACTAATTATAACTATGAATAATTAGGAAAACCTACAAACTCTAATATTTATTTTATTTCAAAATGTATTGATAAATTTTCCTAACCAATTTTGTTTCTCCTTTAAAAACAAATCATTCATTAACTATCCTTCTCTACAATATCCCTCTCATTATATAAGAGGACATACTTTTTCCACTTTTAACCTTGAGACATTACCTTTAATTTTTAATTGTAACCTTCTAACAAAATGATAAATAAGTAGATTAAAACATAATAGTCACATGGTGAGAATTTTAAGACTTCTAACTCCATTTATAATATCACCAATTATTTTGATAAATGTCAAAACAATTTTAATGCCGGATTTTCGTTCCAAATTTCAACTATGCTTCACATCTTAAAAAACATTTCAACTATACTTCACATTTAAAAGAACATAATCATTGACTACAATTATTCAACCTGTGTACAATATCCTCGTATTAAAAATATTATTCCCGGGCATATATTTCCATTATTTTTTAAGATCCAAACTTTAGTATTTAATTCAAAATAGGGTAAAATGATTCAAAATAAGTAGATTCTAATATAAAATGAAAGTATTCAAATGCCTATTTTAAAAGTTAATCATTTTTATTATAATAATAATAATAATTTAATTTTTGTAAAATCCAAACTTTAGTTTTTAATTTAAAATAAGGTAAAATAATTTAAAATAAGTAAATTTTAATATAAAATAAAAATATTCAAATACTTATTTTAAAAATTCATTATTCTTATTATAATAATAATAATTTATTTTTTTTAATATCCAAACTTTAATCTTTAATTCAAAATAAATTAAAAGTATTCAAATATCTATTTTAAAAGTTCATTACTTTTATTGAATTTTCATATATATTATTTTTCTATTAATGAATTAAAATACCAAAATCTAATTTATATTGAGACAGAGATTTCGCTTTCTTTGTTACATCTCTTGAATACAACAAAAACATATTCAAGTGGCTTATATGATGAGAACTTAGCGTGTCAAATTGTGAGATTGAAGAGTGGCAGACACCGTGATGAAGGGCAGTTCAACTCAAATACGGCTTAATCTCCACCGCTCCTGCAATAACATCATCTACTCCCTTCCTTCAGTGATGTCACCACCCTGACCAAGATGTCATGGCATCAATCATTTTCAGAATTAGGGATATGTTCCATGTACAAGTTGCCAGTAATTTAAATTTTTACAGGTTATGTATTTTATAAATTGTGATCAACTTACTGGTTGTCTATTTTATAAGTAAGTATAAGTGGAGTAAATTAATATTATGTCAACATTATCCATCATGTAATAAGCTAAGCATTGATTTATTTTCTTTCTACTTTGTTTGTCAGATTTTGTTCCTCTGATGATGAGTATTATATCCAAAGTAATGGAAAAACAGATCCTGTTCGTTAGATGGTGAATAGTATATTCAAAGTATGTATTGAATAGAAAAGCAGTAAGCGAATTTTACTTACTACATGGTACATAATGCTGATTTGATGGAAAAGGAAGATGTCTTGCTATTGACTTACTACATGGTACATAATATTGACTTGATGGAAAAAAAAAGGAAGATGTCTTACTATTGACTTATTACATAGTACATAATATTGACTTGATGAAAAAGAAAAATGATGCATTTAAATGCGTTTAATTTATACATAATCTTCGTTAAAATGATAAATTACAAGTTTTTTTATACATATATATTTTTTTTCAGAAAGTTGTACAATGAAGTGATAGATACCCTACCCAATACCTTATACAATGCAAAGTTCCCTGCCCAAAAAATCTGGCTCCAAAATATCTGAAAGATGCTTAAGGCAAGCTGGCTTGGTGGTACCCGTACAGCTGTTACTGGACATGGAAAAACAGACAATTCCTGATTCATTCATTATTCACACGAGATTCCCGTCTCTTTAAGGACCCACGCAGATCCCGTCAGAAATAGTAACATCCATTACTGAATAATTAATGGAGGATGAGATTTCAATCTAAATCCTGAAAATAGAGCCGATAATTTCGTCTGAGCTTTCGGCGCGGGATGCGGTACAAACACCACGGAATGTGCGTATAGTAAGGCGGGCCATGAATCCGAAAACTCCTCCCAGGTACCTAGTGGGACTCGATCTCTGCACCGTGCACCACAAGATTGAGATTGATTGATTGATTTCGTTGCACTTAAACCTAAGAAATTAGGTGGCATATTTTCATATCGAATTAATCACCACACGATTGAGATTGATGGATTTCGTTCTACTTGAAAGTAAAATATATTTTCTTATCGAATCCCGTTTGTTTTTCTGGAATCGAGGAACGGGAAGAGAATCCTTCAAATCTTCTGAAAAGCCAAAGAATCTGATTTTTGTATGGCCTGTTTTTTTTAATAATTATTACGGATTGCGACTCGAACTGTGGCCCATCTTCTATCATCGGTAGAAGTTAAATCTGTGAGCGGTGACGGCGCTTCTTCGCTTCCAGTAATACTTTTATCATTACTTTACTATCTCAGATACGTAAGAAAGAGAAAAGCGAAAAATCTCAAACCGCTTCTTGTTGCTTCGTTATCTTCGCAAACACGGCCGCGGTGTCGCGGATACCGCCTTCAGTGGACTTTGTTAAGTTTGCGGTGTCGCGGATACCGCCTTTAGCGGACTTT
>JZKD02S2323199.1:21938-32546 GCA_000966675.3 Picea glauca | reverse complement strand
TCTCATGGATTTTAAAGACTTAACCATGCAATTCGACCAGGAGGGCCACCAATATAAGTTCCAAGGCATCACCGTCGGTTCACCTGAGATCATTAGTTCCCATCGCATGGAAAAACTGCTCAAAAAAGGTCATTATGGTGTTATCGCCCAACTCCATGCCATACAAGCAACAGAGACACCCTCTATTCCGCAAGACCTTCAAGCCATCCTTTCTACACATCAATTGGTCTTTTCCACTCCCCAAGGACTCCCTCCTTCCCGTGGTGTTCATGATCATTCCATTCCCCTTGTACCCGGAATCCTTCCTCCCAATATCCATGTGTATCATCACCTCTTTTCCCAAAAAAATGAAATTGAGAAAATGGTCCAGGAACTCCTTAATGTATGCATTATCCACCCTAGTACGAGCCCCTACTCTTCTCCTATGGTCATGGTCCTAAAGAAATAAGGTTCTTGGAAAATGTGTCCTGACTTTCGTGCCATCAACAAACTTACCATCAAAGACAAATTCCCCATTCCTGTCATTGATGACCTCCTGGATGAATTGAGTGGCGCCCAATTCTTCACTAAACTGGATCATCGTTCAGGCTACCACCAGATACGTATGAAAGAGGCAGACATTCCCAAGACTGCCTTTAGAACTCATGAGGGCCACTATGATTTTTTGGTCATGCCCTTTGGCTTGTGTAATTCCCTCTCCACCTTCCAAAGACTCATGAATCATGTCTTTGATGATATCCTCATCTATATCAAAACCTGGACATACCATCTTGCTCATGTGGATCGAGTTCTCCATCTACTCTCTCAGCACCAACTTTTCCTAAAACAGTCTAAATGTGCTTTTGGCGCCTCCAAAGTAGAATACTTGGGTCATCTGGTTGGCAAGGATGGCATCAGGGTGGATCCTAAAAATATTGAAGCTATGCAATACTGGCCTCACCCAAAGACTCTTAAGATCTTGTGTGGATTTTTGGGCTTAACAGGGTATTATCGCAAGTTTGCTAAGAATTATGGGAAGATTGCAGCACCTCTCACTGCTCTCCTCAAAAAGAACTCTTTCACTTGGACTCCAGCCACTGCTCAATCTTTTCAAACCTTGAACATGGCCATGTGCACCACTCTAGTCCTCGCCCTTCCTGATTTCACAAAGACCTTTGTGTTGGAATGTGATGCCTCAGGGAAAGGAATTGGTGTTGTCCTTATGCAAGAGGGTCGACCTTTGGCCTTTACCAGCAAGCAACTATCTGAAAGAAATCTGGGCAAATCCATCTATGAAAAAGAAATGTTGGCTATTATGCATGTCGTTGATCTATGTCGCCCTTATCTATTGGGGAAACGTTTCCAAATTAAGACAAACCATCAAAGCCTCAAGTATTTTCTGGAACAACGCATTTCCTCCCTAAAACATCAAAAATGGGTGACTAAGCTCTTTGGATATGATTATGAGAACATTTACAAGAAAGGCAAAGACAATGTGGTTGCGGATGCACTTTCCCGCAAATATGAAGATGAAGGATCCCTTTTTTCTCTTTCATTCATTGTCCCAGATTGGCTCCAAACCGTTCGCCAGGAATGGCTACAAGATCCCAAAAGTTCGCAGTTGATCCAACAATTGTAGTCCAATGCTCCAGCTTCCCCAGGGTACTCTTGGCTCCATGATGAACTTCGATGCAAAGGCCATTTGTATTTAAGTAAACATTCAAAGCTTAAATCCACGGTACTTTCTGAGCTTCATGCTACACCCACAGCAGGGCACTCTGGGTTCACCAAAACCTATGACAGGGTCAAACGTTCCTTTTTCTGGGATGGTATGAAATAGGGAATTCACAATTTTGTCGTTGAATGTGATGTATGTCAATGCAACAAGGGAGAAACAATCAAATCCTCGGGCACACTACAACCGCTCCCGATTCCACCTGCTATTTGGAAGGATATCTCTATGGATTTTATTACTAGCTTACCAAAATCGGGAAATAAATCAGTCATCATGATGGTTGTTGATCGCCTTTCCAAGTATGCAAATTTCTGCACCCTTCAACACCCATTTACAGCATCCACGGTGGCTCAAATTTTCATGGATCAGGTCTTCAAGCTTCATGGCATGCCGCACTCTATTGTTTCTGATCGCGACAAAACTTTCACAAGAAATTTTTGGCAAGAATTGTTCAAGATACAAGGCATCGAATTGCATCTCAGCATAACTTATCATCCCCAGACTGATGGCCAAACGAAAGTTGTCAACAAGTGTTTGGAATCATATTTGTGTTTTTCCTCGAAAAAGAAAAATCAGTGGGCTCAATGGTTACCCCTAGTTGAATGGTGGTACAACACTTCATACCATACAGCTACATGCATGACTCCTTTTGAAGCAGTATATGGACAAAAGCCACCTTCATTTCTCTCATACTTACCAGGTGCCTTGAAGGTTCAGGCGGTTGACCTAACACTCACAACTCGAAAGGCTATTCTCCATACACTCAAAGAGAATTTGGTCATTGCACAGAATCGCATGAAGCAACAAGCATATCAAGGTCGCTCTGAACGTCAATTTGCAGAAGGGGATCAAGTTTTTCTTAGAATGCAACCTTACAAGCAAACTTCCCTCAAGGCCGACCATTGTCAGAGGCTAGCGCCCAAATTTTATGGTCCTTATACCATTCTCAAACGTGTGGGACAAGTAGCCTATCAGTTAGCTTTGCCCAGCCATTCGAAGCTACATCTTGTTGTTCATGTTTCATGCTTAAAGAAGGTGATTGGAGCTAAGTGCCAAATTCAAACCAACCTTCCAGAGTTAGCTGAAAAGGGATCCATTTGGCTACAGCCAGAAGCAGTTTTGGACCAGCGTGAGCATTGCCTACATCAGAGAACCATCAAGGAAGTGTTAGTCCAGTGGAAAGATACAACTCCAGTAGATGCCACTTGGGAACCAGCTACCATTCTGCAACAATTTCCTCATCTCAAGCCTTGAGGACAAGGTTGTTTTTAAGGGGGGCGACATGTTAGGGTCCTAACCCGCACACAGGTAGAACAATATATTCGGATGTAATAAAGGTCAATATTAATAAGGCCTTTCAATAAAATAGAATAAGGTGGATGTAAGAAGACCTAATAGAAGTTTCTGCTTTTAGAAGGATCTTCCTCTAGACGCTTATTTTTAGTATAAATAGGAGTCGAGGGTATGAGAACCCTATCTTGGATATTATTGTAATAGAGCTCTTCTCAACTAGAGGTTTCCCCCTTGAAGAGGCCCGTGAACACTGCTTTCAGATTCAAAGTGTTATTTCTGTTATTATTCTCTTATCATTTCAGTGCTATTGTGGTGAATGTCCTGGTTATATTGTTGTTATTCTGCCATTTCTAGCATTTTATTTTTGTTCTACATACATTTTATATATGGTATATTACAACACACCCTAGAGTTGCACTGAATTTAAATAGCATATTAAATGACTTAAGAAATGTATCTAAAAAATATATTAGATAATTGGATATAGAAACCCCTGCCTACCAATCTAAACCCAAGTTTACACATCTTGCAAAGGTTTGTTAAATTAGATCTAGGTTTTCTACATTAGAAAACTCCAGAAAAAAACATATACAACAACTTGCATCAAACTTGGGTTTAAATGGATCTATGCTAGTACTTATTGTGGGTGTTTTTACAAATGAGTAGTGAAGTGTGTTGGTTGGTGGTATCAAAAAACTTTCNTTTTTTAATGATTTCTCTAAGAAAAATGAGTACACGTAAAATCTAGTGGATCGGAGTTGTGAACAACAACAAAAAATTAAGAAAAAAAAATTAAAATAGAGGAAATCCATACACAGGAATAAAAGCCCTACTCATTGTGGACAATGTGTTCCTAATAAAAAAATACCCTAGACAAACAAACAAAAAATACAGAGGAAATACATGGCATTGAAGGCCTTGCTCCTTGACGGTGATCATGTTCTCTTCTTGTCAGACACTTAGGAAACAAAGAACACCCACAAGAATATTGACTCTCCTTGCCACAAAGGTTGAGACAAATTGAATCTCTTCTACACAAGAAAATTCAAGAAAAATGTGGATTAAAACCCATATTGCAATGACTATCAAAGTTCACCCCCTTTGCCTATAACATCCCAAGTTTTAATCCAGTGAATTATAGTGTAAATGTACATAAATTAAATAGGTTGGTGAGCAAGTATGTTTTGAGTCAAAGAGCATGTACTGATCAATATGGTTGAAGGCCGAGCTATGTACATTGTACATTGAAATTATAAATTGAAAAATAAATAAATCATTGGCTATGATATGATAGGGGCAGTAACATTGTGGGGCTATGATTCCACGAGAGAGGTGGGATAAATGGGGTCCAATGGGTTCCACATTCCTAATAATCCAATCAATTTTATTATTAATGTTTACTTCCTTTGAATTATCAAACCCATCACTGAATACATTTAAGAGATCGGTGGGAAAAGTCATTTTACTAATTTATGATAGAATGGGTTGAGTATAACCACATTTTTGGGAAATGTGAGAGTAAAAGCTTGCATGAAAGAAAAGGAAATTCAAGTAGGAAAAGGGGAAAGTATTTTTACAAGCATATTTTGGACAACAAGAGGAGTGTTGGGTGCTAGAAAAGAGCACCAGCCATATTGTGTATGAGAGAATCCATGAGAGGGTTGGGTTTTATGCCAAGCATCAAGTTGTGTTCATGTAAGTGATATTTCATGTTGAGAAATTTCTCAAGAACCTATGGGTGGGATACTATGAGCACTCCTAATTACAACTGATAATTCTTGGAGTCCCCAACTGTGAGACTTCCTAGCCAATGTTGTGTTGGAGCCCTGGAGGAAAGTGGGATACCCTAAGGAACTATGTGGAAGAGAAGGGGTTTCCATTCCTTGGGGTTTTGTAGGTTGAGGGAAAAGAGAGATGGCAGATTGGAATTTATGTAGGAGTTAGAATTTGGGTATTGGAGTGTCAAGTGGACAGTGTAGCCAACAATGAGAGTCAAAAATCCTTGTGGATTCATAGCCCCTGCTCAGGGTGGCTTGTTGTTGAGGGAAATGAAACGACAAGCCTACTTTTGGGAGGAACGTCCTTCGTACGCAACCAATTAATTAGATTCACGCATGAGATAAGTGTTTTTAACTATGTTCCTATTTACTATTCAATGTTGTGTTTAAACTGTTGAGTTTCAATCTATGCTTGTGCATTTAAATGTTGCATATGTTTGAGAATTTCCATCTGAAAATGCTTTCTTGTTTAATACAAGAGAATTTTATATATCATTTTGTGCGAACTTATTTTTAAATGGTATCTGAGTTTATTTTATTTTTGTTGGGTTCAGTAGCGAGTATGTTACATTGCCACGACAACAATTGAAAATGAAACTCTTCACCACCAGAAAATGCAGTAAAGAATTGGATTAAAATTCCCAATGCAACAACCCCTGCTCAATATCACAATCTTTGCAATAGAATGCAACCACTCGCATGCTTCTCTCTTGCTGCTAGGAGACTATTGTTGAACCACGTGTATTCATATTTCTAGGGTTACTTCAGCAGTTGGGGCATTCAAATATCAAAGAGAGATGGAANGTTTTGAGTCAAAGAGCATGCACTGATAAATATGGTTGAAGGCCGAGCTATGTACATTGTACATTGAAATTATAAATTGAAAAATAAATAAATCATTGGCTATGATATGATAGGGACAGTAACGTTGGGGGGCTATGATTCCACGAGAGAGGTGGGATAAACAGGGTCCAAGGGGTTCCACATTCCTAATAATCCAATCAATTTTATTAGTATTGTTTACGTCCTTTGAATTATCAAACCCATCACTGAATACATGTAAGAGATCGGTGGGAAAAGTCATTTTACTAATTTATGACAGAATGAGTTGAGTATAACCACATTTTTGGGAAATGTGAGAGTAAAAGCTTGCATGAAAGAAAAGGAAATTCAAGTAGGAAAAGGGGAAAGTTTTTTAACAAGCATATTTTGGACAACAAGAGGAGTTTTGGGTGCTAGAAAAGAGCACCAGCCATATTGTGTATGAGAGAATCCATGAGAGGGTTGGGTTTTATGCCAAGAATCAAGTTGTGTTCATATAAGTGATATTTCATGTTGAGAAATTGCTCAAGATCTTGTGGTTGGGATACTATGAGCACTCCTAATTGCAACTGATAATTCTTGGAGTCCCCAACTGTGAGACTTCCTAGCCAATGTTGTGTTGGAGCCCTGGAGGAAAGTGGGATACCCTGAGGAACTATGTGGAAGAGAAGGAGTTTCCATTCCTTGGGTTTTGTAGGTTGAGGGAAAAGAGAGATGGAAGATTGGAATTTATGTAGGAGTTAGAATTTGGGTATTGGAGTATCAAGTGGATAGTGTAGCCTGCAATGAGAGTCAGAACTCCTTGTGGATTCATAGCCCCCCGCTCAGGGTGGCTTGTTATTGAGGGAAATGAAACGACAAGCCTACTTTTGGGAGGAACGTCCTTTGTACGCAACCAATTAATTAGATTCATGCATGAGATAAATGTTTTTAACTATGTTCCTATTTACTATTCAATGTTGTGTTTAAATTGTTGAGTTTCAATCTATGCTTGTGCATTTAAATGTTACATATGTTTGAGAATTTCCATCTAAAAATGCTTTCTTGTTTAATACATGAGCATTTTATATATCATGTTGTGCGAACTTATTTTTAAATGGTATCTGAGTTTATTTTATTTTTGTTGGGTTTAGTAGCGGGTATGTTACATTGCCACGGCAACAATTGAAAATGAAACTCTTCACCACCAGAAAATGCAGTAAAGAAATGGATTAAAATTCCCAATGCAGCAACCCCTGCTCAATATCACAATCCTTGCAATGGAATGCAACCACTCGCATGCTTCTCTCTTGCTGCTAGGAGACTATTGTTGAACCACGTGTATTCATATTTCTAGGGTTACTTTAGCAGTTGGGGCATTCAAATATCAAAGAGAGATGGAACGAAGTGAGTGAAAGATGTTGAGCATAGGTTGGGTTTCATATTTGGCTAAGGGACTCTAAGAGTAGATGACATAAACCTTCATCGCAACCAAACCTTCACATTTCCCCGTAGCATAGAAAAAACCTTGAAACACTAGCGATTCTCCATAGTTGAAACATGTTGCAAACCATGGTTACGAACTCTCCTTAGTTGCATATCCCAAACCCAAGCTAAGGGATTGTCCTGTAATTCTCCATAGTTGAATATAACAATGAGTTCAAGCTAAACATCGGGTGACAATCACTAAGCTTTTTCCTATTCCCCTTCCTGCATGTTCTTTACTCATATTCGCAGCTTGCCCTTTCTTTCCACATTTAATGGACCTCAAGACCATAGCCAAATCATTAATTTTAAAAAATTAAAAAGAAAACAGAAGAATTATATTGAGACAGAATTATAATTTCCTCTCAAAATATTGTCAGAGAATAACCCACCATGTAGTAGTGTTTGTATAAAAGCATGATAAATTCTTCAATGCCAAGTACATAATACAGGTTCAAATTCCCAATCAACGTTTTTTTTAAATGAAATTTCCTTTAATGTTAGAGTCATCAATATCATTTTTCGGTTCAATCTTATGGGCATCTTAAAAATCATCAATTTTATTTAGTAGCAATCTACAACATAAATTGTAAATTTATGCTCTTCTTCCATGTTTAAAAAAACAACAGAAGAGACTAAGAGACAGAGAAATTTATAGGCAACATAACATTTCATCAAATTTTAGTGGATAAATAGCTGCAACATATTCAGCAACATCCCCATATTTTACCAAGGTGTGCACATTATAGACCTAATCATATGCATAGAATTTAGATGATTACATTCACAATTCATCTCATTGCATATATTTTTGCACAGATGTGAATAAGCATGTGCAAAGCTAATGTGATTCCTTGTTCAATAGTCTCGGAGAATCTTGAAAAGTGTTTCAAACTCAGCTGCAGGAATTTTGTGGTCATGGGTAAGAATTCAATCAACACTTGCCTTTTATGATTTATTGCAACTTTTCTGCAAACAAAACAAAAAACAAAGAGATCATTAATATATTTATGTGTTGAATTTAAAGTACATATTATTTTCACAATGGTTTAGACAATTCAAAATCTTGCAAGGGAATGGTGGGCATATCAGCTAATTGTATAATCTGAAGAAGACAATTGTGGGAAAACATAACAAGCCACAGTATCCAAAACATACTATAATATTTACCTTCAAAGTATCAACATGCGTTTATTCACAATGACTTGTAAGCATTGACACCCATGGCCTATATTGATATGTATTGTTTGAGAATAACCCCATTACTCTTAGAATTAAGTATTTTATTGACTTTGGATAGATAGGTCACAACGATAGATAAGGGAAATAATTAAGCAATTGTACACAAGGTAACTAAGGGAACAATTATGCATCAGCACATTAGCTACTCAACTTCTGACAAACATCTTCATCATAACAACTTATGCATAGAGCAAGGGTTGGAGAACCTGACAAGAATCTTCATAATAACAACTAGTGCATAGACCAAGGGTTGGGGAACTTGTTTGCAACCTAGAAATAACCACATGCTCTTATCTTACTTTGAATGGGGATTAGGGAGGGAACAAATCCATCTATACAACAATTGATTATGTGGAGGAAGGGGAGATGTACAAATTTCCATATGGGCACCTTAATGCTTTGGTAGATGTTATTCAACTAATTTTGCAGATTAATCTTCCACGTTCTTCCTTAATGATCTAGTCTACCATTCAAAAACTAGTGCATCTTCTAAAAGCCCTACTAGCTACAGTCAAACTTAAGCAGAACACAGGGACAAGGTAGGGCATAAATGAAGAATAGTCCACTATGCACTCACTCTAAATATGGTTTTCAGAAACTAGTATTGCTCAATTCTTTTTGTATATTTGTTCTCAAAAATTTTGTATGAATTTAATTTATCTTAAGCCGGGGAAAGGAAAGGACAAAACAAATGGTAGGATAATAATTTCAAGTGGAAATAGTGTGGCAAGAATTTATTTTTCTCAAAACGCACGTCCATTGAAAGAAATACACTATACAACTTTTCCCGGCAAACTTTGTACTCTTCATAGAGATTTAGTTTTAATTAAAAGAAAGCAACTTACACATATTATAAAGAAATACTCACCAAAACCCTACATATGGAATGACTCAACTTCTAGTTTTCTCTAGCCCTCATACCTTCACACACATTTCTCCTTCTACGTTAATGCCAACAACTTAGGATAAACCATTGATACCATTGTGATTTTCATTCCTTGTTTCAGCAATTCCTTTATGGCTCCCCCTACTTGCTCAGAAGGTGCAGCTGTAGGGAATTTTTTGGCAGCAACCTGACCCATCAAAGTGAAAGTAAACAAATAGGTGATATACAAATGAACATAGAAAATGATCAAATGGAAATTGAAACAGACCTTGATCTCTGTGCATGTTAGAATACTAGCGCAATATCTCAGTTAAAAATGCATGTTAGTACCATTTTATTTTAACATCGACTCTATTAAAATCAATAAATACTAACATAGATTCATTTTAACCCATGTTTTATTAATCATCGAGAGGGATTAAAGAAAAAATGAGGCATAAACTTCTCGGTGCTTACGATATCAAAGATAACATGGATTTATGTTAGTTTATTTTATTATTATACTCTTTATATTATTGTTGTCACTATTTTATATATTTTTTATTACAATGGCCAACTTTGTTTTTCAATTACACTCTAGAATGCACCTCCCTTCTCTCAGTGCAATAAATTGCAACCTTCTTTTATTTCTTGTTTCTCTCCTTAAAGTAAGTCTACAAAGCACCTTCATATCGTTGCTTCTATAGTGTGTATACATTGTTATGTTCTCAAAAAAGTGATTGTATAACTAAATATACCACTAGGTATGGTGGAATGTCATTAACTGACCACCTCTTTATATATGATATAAATTCAAAAGTCTGGTTGCATAGGCACAAACATATTAGTGCTTAAAAAATTGGGATTAAGATGGACCTATGTTGGTTATTCTATTATCATATTTTTGTATTATTATGGTCCATTTTTTCTTAATTTTTCATTTGTAATTTTTTCTTAATTTTTCATTTTTTTTTAAATTAATTTTTTAATATTACTTTACACATCTCATCCATGTTGAGTTATAAATGCACCTAGCTACTCTTAGAGCAAAAACCATGAAATCATTCATATATATAATCATTCTAAACAAAGAAAATGGATACAAACATTACAATGTACATTAAAACATTCTAAGCAAAGCTACATTGAAGCATTACAATGCACATTAGAACATTCTAAGCAAAGCTACATTGAAACATTATAATGCACATATGTGTTGAATCATTACATTGCATATTTAATATTGCAATAGAAATATGTTTTTTTGTTATAAGTAGCAAGATTTCTTATTTTACTTTAAGTGACTAACTTTACTATGTAATTGAAATCAAACCCCTATTCAAATGGGCAACAACTCTTTCATGACTACATATCATGCAAAGTCACATAACATCAGGCCTACTAGCAATATCTATGTTAACATTGATTTG
>JZKD02S2323177.1:18173-32547 GCA_000966675.3 Picea glauca | reverse complement strand
ATGCAGACCTATTACATTATTAACCCACGCAGGGGTGCGGAAATTCCAGTTACAAAAATAAGTGTTGGGGCCAAACATGCCCTGTAGAACCAAAGTCTTCAACAACATGGCATCTGACGATGCGTTTCTTCATGGCACATGAGTTGACCATCGATGCTAAATGGGCGGTCAACAGGCCCAGAGGCTTGTGGCTAGCAAAAGATAAAAGCCTAATTATGAACTTTCCATATGCTCGCCCAAAGAGGTCTTGAGAGAAATGAAAAGCTTCTCCTAAAAATCAAAGACCTGCAAAAGAAAATTAACATTATATAAATGTCCCCACTTGTTGAGGTGTGTACACTCATGCAATGTCCCTTTCTTTCCTTGCATATGGCACTCTATGTACCTCTAGCTTCAAGTGGCCTTGTTGTACTTCCCCCCAAGCTAATCAATTCACCAATAAGGAGTACCCAAGGTTTTGGATTATTAATTAATTAATGGCAATAAATGGGCTTGGAAAAATGATGCATTGAAAACAAAGGTGCAACACACCCTCTACAAAGGCACCCATAAGTGAGACACTAAAACCCCTTGTATGTCATGAACCCCATGCCCAAAAATATCCCCCTCATCCATGACACCTCATCCACATGACTTAGAAGCAGTTCCCCTTGGGAAACACCCCTAGACCTGAGGAATGATTCACCCAATAGGTCGTTTTGTCAACCCTCCCATACCTAAACTTGGTAAATTGCATAGGGTCTTTGAGCATTAGTTTATTTTGATGAGGTGGTTTGGATGTACTTGCTTGAATGGCTCTTTTATTGATTTGATTTACTCAACATGATGCTTTGACTTGAGATCCTTGGAGGGCGTATCCATTTGTCTTTGCAGGACCCAACTGGTGGTGTAATGTTCCCAAGCCAATTTTTTCGCTGGGAACACTAACTGCTCACTGGTTAGCTGATGTGTGTGTGTTTGCTTGCAGGTTTACTTCTTAAATTATGTCTTAGGGTTTATAGATTCAGTTAACAAGCATAGATCTGAAGATATAGCATGTGGAAATACAATATATGACAAGCAACACCAGATATGGAACCAAACAACATAGATCTGACCTTTATTTATAAAATATGAAAGAACCTGATACAATAGGAGTGTAGATCTGGAATAACATTAGATAGATCCTCTAGTCGAGATATGAGCTGCTACAAAATGCTCAGGATATGAATATATAAGCCTCCCGAGGTTGAATACAAGATGAAGATCAATACAATATGAATCAAGGTTAAGTCCAAACCCCCTGGCTGAAGATACGCTCTCCTGAATGGCTGTGAAGGACCAATATTTCGGCCTAGCTAATGGAAGCCTCCAAATGGCCCCAAACTCTGCAGAATGATAGATCGGGCAAGTAGAAACCCCTCCTGAAGTCTCAAGCCGAAATACCTAGAACTGCTCCTCCAAAACACTGAATTCTCAAGTAAAACTGCACCCTCCTGAATACTGTCAAGACCCTATAATTTGGCCCTGTTGAAGGAGACCTCCAATCACTGTGAAACTCTCCAGAATAATAGATCAGGCTAAGGTAAACCACCTGGTGAAGTCTCGAGGTGAGATCTGAAGTTTAACTCCTCCAAACTGAATAGATTTGATTCCTAGTAGTGCCCTCCTTCTCTTCAAATCGTGCCAATGCTCTAGGAAATCAACTAAATAGTATAACACTCTCAAAAGGTACTAGAGATAATGATCAAGGCCCTGCAAAGAAAACCTAAGTGCTCAAATCTCCAAAATCCCTTTCAGGCTCCCAGATCGAATCTTCCTCCAATCAGTGGTGCGCTCCCTTTGCTGGAAACCTCCAAGTCATGCCCTGTTGCTACCCTGAATGGAAGAGAGTACCTGTAGCTGAAGTAGAATGGTGTGGGTTGAGTATTGCATCCCCGAGACCAAGCTTGGAACAAGATAGGTGGAATCTTTCACCACCGAGTTGTCTTCTAGGGTTTGTATTCTCAAAACCGTCAAAATTGTTGTGCTCAAGAGCCCAAAAAAGAAAAATGTAATAATCATCAAAAGGTGAGTGAGAGGTGCGCCCTTGCCTTTCCTTTATACCTCCAATTTGTTTCTTTGTTGAGTTAGTTAACCCCTAGGGTTAACTCCTAACTCAACCTCATGTGTTCTATTTCTTCATTGAGTTACTTTACCTTTTCCAAGTCAACTTAATATTAGAACGTTGAGTTTAGCTGACTTCTCCCCATAGTGCATGAGACGATCGTCTAGTGGGGATGACTAGACTACTGAGTCTCTCCAACCCTCTTCATCAAGAGGTGGGGGACATTACAGGTGGACAGATTTGGAGGAACAAGCCTAGCTTGGGCTTCCAAGGGGCTTGAAGGCAACAGGTTGGATGCCAAGGGCCCACTTTATGAATGATGATGACTTGCCTTTGGAGGCCTAGAGGACAACTTGGAGGACCTTGCCTAGCCCTCACATGCCAAACGATTTGCTTGGAGGGGCTAAAATGTCACCTTTGAGGAAATAACGTCACCATTGGGGCTAGGGTTTGGTGGTGATGGAGTTTCTACTTGAAACTTGGCATGATTTGGTGGGAGGAGACTTCAGGAGGCTATAGCGCATGAGAGGGAGGCTTTATGAGCCCCAACGACCTCAACCTTCTACTCCAACGACTTGCTCAAAGGGTCAAAACATCACCCTTAGAGGGGTGATGTCATTTTAGGGTGTCTATTGTGCATTTTTTAAGATTTAAATTTGAATTAAAGATGAATTACTTGTGTAAAGGGGAAAAATAAGGGTTGTTGTCCCCTTATTTTGTGTTTACCCTAACTTATGTGGACAAACTATGTTTAAGACGTTTGTATAAATAGGGATCATTTGAATCTCATTTTAAGACATAACTCTCCCATTGTGAGAAGTACTTGTCTGAAATTTTCGCTATACTTGAGGATTCTTGGTGCTTATCTCTTGTGCAAATGTTTGTTGGTGTTATCTCTTGGTGTTTGGATGATCTAAGGTGGTGCGCACCTCTTGGAGGCTTGCTTTCTTTTTATTGGATGGTAATTTGCTTGGTGAACTAGGGTTTGATCTCTCTCTTTCTTGGAATTGGTAAGGAAAAATCTGCATTTGTTAGCTATTTCTTGCTCTTTCTTGGTTATGAAACCCTAATAGGAGTATGTTGGATACACCCTCCACTAAGCTTCATTTAATTTTCTAAGTTTACAAGTCATTTTTGCAAGGGTCGCTAGGAGGAATACGAGTGTGTATACCCTCCTAGATTTTACCCTAGTTTGATTAGCATACCCTAGGGAGTAAGAGTATTTACACCCCTAGGGATCTTGTTGATCCAACTTGTGTTTAAAGACTCCATTCACTCAAATATTAAAGGCACTAATCTGAATTTTGCATTGGAGATATAAAATACTTTCCTCGGTAAACGTGAAAAATTATTCTTTTGAGATTGTCTAATTTGGAATCAATTCTATGTTTTATATGCTTGATTGAGCCACTAGGGCATCTCAATTTGCTAAGTATTTCTTTCTTCTGTTATAACATTTCATCTACAGCCATTAGGGCTGCAGAAACCCTAATACATTTTCATTTATAACTCACTACTCAACCATTGAAAGTTGCTAAAAGTTTGCCACATTAATTTACTAAGGCTAGTGCACTTTTTGGGTGGATTGTTGGCAAGTTTTGACGGTTGATTTCTCTGTTGTAATAACTTGTTTGTTACAGCCATAAAGCTGATAATCACTTCTGTAGAACTTGTTTACAACAACCTTACATTGTTGCTAAAGTTTTATGCTATCTTCTTGAGCTAAACTAGTCAATTTGCTAGCTTGTCTCTTGTACATTTCACTAAGATTTGAGCAACTTTATTGTGCAGCTGTCATTATCATTTTGTTGTTGATATACATCATTGTTTACTGCTGCAATTAAGGACATGAATCTTAACTTGCTTGTCCACCTAACATTATACACATATGCTTGGCTTTTTCTTGTGTCTCGGGATGGTACATTACTCTTTACAGGTACTCTTATCTCTTGGCAAACTTTGGCTACCACCAAGACTCTTTCTCAAGCCCTTCTGTACTCTCGATATTGACCTATAGGGGGACCCTCCTTCATCTCTTCACTTTCCATCTCATTTCCCACAGGGTCACCTCGATTTCCCTCTTGAAGTGATCCTTTCATCTCTAAAGTGATGGGAATACCTGCTTAAGGTGACAGTGGGTAGGTGTTCTCTTAGTTGTCGCCATTTGGTGGTTGGGTCTGGATTTTCCCAACCTACAACTTATACGATAACAATCCCGATGAGTGCAATCAATTTCTTTAGGAAGATAAGGGACATCTTGAGGGTGGTGTGCTACTCTACGTTTGGGCACTCTTGAGTCTTGACTTGAGAATTGTTTAAGTTTATTGATCGTCGTTTGTACTTTTCTCTTGGAATTTGGTTGGGCATTCTCTTAGAATCTCGGTATTATGCCCAACTTAGGTTATATATATATTTCCAAAGAAGATTTCCTCGAGGAAACCATTCACGCACTTTCTCACATTCCTTGAATGGTACCCGGGGTAAATGCAACCGGTGGACAACATGTATGCCTAACTCCAAGGGACCCAAGTGGAGTCGACCTCGTGATCTCTTTGGCCAACACGACTTCAACATGGAGATTCAAACCATTTGAACCAACCCTTGGGGCTCTCTCTCTCTCTCTCTCTCTCTCTCTATATATATATATATATATATATTTCCATCAAAAAATGTCAGCAACTTTAAATTAATTGTAATGAAAAGTTACACTAGCATTACGACAGTTTAGCATGTTCAGAATGTTCCCCGACCTCACATTGTAATGTCCTCATCTCTAAATAAAACCTTCAAAAACTTTCATTTGCAAAAAAATGAGAAAATAGTATGTCAAAACATATCCGTAATATCCAAGTCCTGCTCTTCATTGGCGAAACATGTCTGGGATCCCAGTGCCCTGTGGCTGAATCATCCCATGATATGAGTTGTGCAAGAGCCTTCAACACCTTCAATCCATTCCCAAAAAATCATTATGCCTTCTGATAGTTCTGAAGCCCCCTTGGCCATTTGATCTGCTTCCCTATTTAACTTGATATATATGCTGGAAGTGTGTATAATAAAAAAGAAGGGCCAGTCTGAAAGCTTTGATAACCCCCAAGGAAGAAGTGAGATTTGTTTTACCTGAGCCTTCCCCATGATCCAATTGCAGGTTAACTGAGAATCTCCATACACCTTGAAGTTCCTAATTCTTCTCTCCATGGCCAACACCATCAGCTGGTGAGTAGTTGCGACTTCCGCCTTATTGTTTGTGCATACACCTAAACCCACTTTACAAAAGATCTTGTTCTTTTCTGATAGAATCAAAACACCCCCTGCACCTCGAGGTCCCAGATTTCCCACTGAAGCCCTGTCAAAGAAGCCAAAGGGATTTGAATAGTCCATCTGTATTGGGATTACAGCCCTTGTCTGATCCGGATTTTATGAGCAGAACGAAATGAATACAGATTATAACAGATTCTTAACACAAAATAACAGAGATACAGTAAAACTGGTTTTCTATTTAATAATGAAATAAACTAAAACTGTATAATGCAGCGGAAACAAGCTTGCTGGAATGGTGGCGACTTATCTCTGAGAAGAGATGTGACAATTGCGCTCATTCGTAAGAAGATGATTACAATGAGGCTCTGAAGGCCTTTTACAATAAACAGGAATGCCCAAAACCCTAGACATCCAAAAACCTAACCCTAGGAGATGAAGCGCCAAAAGTCAAGTGGGTCCCGTTTGGGTAAGTTAGTACCTTAACTTCCCGGGGTCATAACGTTTGCATACGATCTCCGTTTTAGGCGTATGATAGCCCGTTGGAAAGGTATTGTTGAGGAGATTCATTTTGGAGCCTCATTCATGCCTTCGTCTATCATTGAGTTGGGACGATCTTGAAAACCTTCATTTAGGCTCTCAAAATGGCCCTAGAAGTGAAAACTACTAAAAATAGTAAATTGCCAAAATTGTCAAAAAATTGTTTTGAGCCAGTTGGAAAAGGTGGGTGGCCACCGATATCCATCTGGATCAATCCTCCCTCCTTAGGAAGAAATGGTCTCCATTGCGTTGAGTTCCCCCATCAGATGAGGAAATTTCTGCTGAATTTGGCCTCGGGTGAGCCACTTGCCTTGGTGCAGGAGCTGCATTGCTTTGATGACTCGATAAAGCGGGATCCTTTGCTGTCGAGTTCCCTTGATCTGTGTGTCCACAATCTGATCGCTGGATGCAGTCGGGGTTGAGCTCTGTTGGTGTTAGCTGTTCTGCTATGTCTGAGGTGTCCAATAATGGTGGGAAATAAGGGCGAAGGAGATCCACGTTGAACACTGGGTGCAGGCCAAGAAAGGGAGGAATGTTGAGCTCAAAAGCATTATCCCCCACGACCTTGGTGATGGTGTACGACCCATAATGGAGTGGGCGAAGCTTCCGATGGGGTCCTGTAAGGCGTTCTTTCTGCATGTGCAACCAAACTTTGTCTCCCACCTGAAACTTATGTGGCACCCGATGTTGATCATGGCGCTGTTTGTACTTGTCATTGGACTTCTGTAGGATATTCTGAACCTGTTGGCGGATGTGCTGGATCCGCTCAATGAACTGGGTGGCTTTGTCAGCTTCAGTTGGAATAGGAGATGAGTTGGTCGAGGTGACCGCAAGGGGAAGTGCAACATCTATGGGACCCAGTGGTTGGAATCCCAGCCCCACCTGAAAGGGGCTGTGGCCGGTTGAGCTATGCAGGGCTCGGTTGTAGCTATGCTGGACAGAGGGAAGGCTCTCATCCCATGTGCGAGGGTTCTTTGAATTATACATGCGAAGGATATGCACAACTATTCGATTTACGACCTCGGTTTGGCCATCTATCTAGGGGTGGAAGGTCATGGATTTGGTTAGCTTGGTGTCCAGCAGTGACCAGAGGCTCGACCAGAATGTGCTGAGAAATCGACTATCCCTATCTGAGACAATGGTTTGTGGGAGTCCAAAATGTACCTAGATCCGTTCATAGAAGAGCTTGGCAGTGGCCTTTGCTGTGATGCTCTTCTTGCAGGCAACCATAATCACCATCTTAGAAAAACGATCAACAACCACAAAAACATAGTCATTTCCCCTCTTGGTGGACGGGAGGCCCGACTTGTAGTCCATTGAGATGTATTCCCATGGCCTGTCAGGAGTAGGAAGAGGGGTGTACAGGCCCTGTTTCTTAGTGGTTGGTTTGGCAATAGCGCAGGCAGTGCAGGATTTGATATACTTGCTGACCTCCTGTCGGAGTTTCGGCCAGTAGAAATGTTTCTGTAGCATCGCCATTGTCTTTTCGACGCCGAAGTGTCCTATCACCCGATTGTAGTGGGCTTCCCAGATCAGCTTCGCTTGCTCGCTTGATGGAACACAGATATGGCCCAAACGACACAACAACCCATCGTGAAGATAGAAAATATCGACAACTATGTTTTCACCCAACATTTGGTAGGTGATAGCGAATTCTGGGCCTGTCTCTTAGAGTTGGGGCCATCCGGAGGTCTCATGGCCGCAAGAGTCTAGCACCGTGGTGAGTGCCGCGACTGGTGGTCTGCTGAGGCAATCAACGACGCGATTGGTGCTTCCTATTTTATACTTGATGTTGAGGTGGAATTGCTGCAAGTATGTGGACCACTTTTGATGGTGGTCATTTTGCAATTTTCCTTGTGTCTGCATAAACTGCAGTGGCTTATGATCAGTGTGGATGACTGTCTCCTTCCCAAGAATGTAATGTCTCCACTGGCGGCAGGCTTGCACAATGGAGTACATTTCTTTGTCATAAGTAGGTACTTACGGACAACATCGGATAGTGTCTCACTATAATAGGCCACGGGGTGGCCATGCTGAGTGAGAACGGTGCCCACAGCATAGTCTGAAGCATTTGTCTCGATCTCAAAGGGATGTTGCAGGTCTGGTAGTGAAAGTACTAGGGATGAGCACAAGCGTTGCTTCAAATCATCGAACGCTTGTTGTTGGGACCGGCCCCACGCAAATTTTGCCTTACCACCACCCCTGGTGATTTAGCTGAGGGCCCATGCAATATGGGAGAATCCCAACACAAACCTGCGGTAGAAATTGGCAAGGACCAAGAAGCTCCGAAGCTCAGTGAGTCTGGTTGGGGTTGGCCAGTCACGGATGACTTGGATCTTGGCTGGATACACATGTACACCATGCTGATCAATGATGTAGCCTAGGTAATGGACCTTGTCCATGCCGAAGGAGCATTTTTCCAGGTTGGCGTATAGCTTGTGCTGTCGCAGGGTGTGCAGAACCCGCTGAATATGCTGCAAGTGTTCGGCCCAAGTCTTGCTGTAAATGAGAATGTCATCCAGATACACGACTACAAAATTATTGGTGAATGGTCGCAGGATATCGTCCATCATCCTCATGAAAGTGGTCAGAGCATTTGTCAAACCAAAGGGCATGACCAACCATTCAAAAAGGCCCTCCTTTGACTTGAAGGCAGTGTTCCATACATCTGTCTGTTCTATTGGGACCTGGTGGTAGCCAGACTTCAGATCAATCTTACTGAAGTATTTAGCCCCCGTGAGTTGATCAAGGAGGTCGTTGATTCGGGGAATCGGGTATCGGTTTCTGACTGTGATTTTATTCAGAGCCCGGTAATCAATGCAGATTCGCCAAGTTCCATCTTTCTTCTGTACCAGCATGATTGGGCTCCTGCAAGGTGATGAGCTGGGACGGATGTGCCCCTTGTGGAGTAGTTCTTGGATTTGTCGCTTGATCTCCTCATTCTCTAACAGAGAGCGACGATAGACTGGCCCATTGGGCAGCGGTGCATCGGGGGTCAGATCGATGGGGTGCTTGACCTGGCAGTGCAGAGGTACCTTGGTAGGTGAGGAGAAGATATCCGAGTATTCTTCCACGACCTTATCTACTTGCTTCTGCTATGTGGCGAGGTCGACCGCAGAGACCCTGGATGTGGCTATGATCTTTCGCTTATTTTGAGAGCGAATCACGAAGAAGACAAACTTCCCCGTCTGAGAGATGACCTTCCTGCATTGCTTAGCAGAGATCAAGGAAATAACACTAGGGGGGACTGCCTCAGGTATCCTGTACAGTTTCCTGTTCAAAGTAATAATAACACTACGAGGCCTAGACTCATATACAACATGACGTTTCCATAAATAAGGTTGGCCCAAAATAACATCACAAACTTCGAGAGGAGAAACATCACACAATACCTCGTCTTTGAAGGGCTTGATGCCGTAGGACAGTCGACACTGTTGGCTGACTCGGAGATCACTTCCTTGGAGGAGCCATCCAATGGTGTAGGGTTGTGGGTGAGGCGTTGTGGCAGGGCCAACCGCTTGACGACCTCTGCAGAGATGAGGTTCTTCTAGCTACCGCTATCAACGATGAAGTGTAATGGGGTGCCTTTTACCCACATTTGTGAATGGAAGAGGTGCTCTCCTTCTTCTGGCTCGTCTGGTTCATTAGGCTGGAGCTTGGTGGTAGCAACGGTGGCACTGGGTTCCGCGTCAATGATCCGTCTTCGCCTTTCTGGTTTTGGCTCAGAGTCAGAATCTGCATCTAATTCAGAGGCTTTCACTTCGGCCACCAGCGACTTCTTTGAGCGACGATCAGCAGTGTTATGCCAAGGGATCTTATGGAAGTCGCACCACTTCCCGGTATCTTTCTTTGTCTTTCCAATGTCCTTTGCTTGCGGCTTGGACTGGTTGTCCTGATACTGTCCATATTTGCTCTGTCCTTTGTTCTGTGGGTTGGGGCTGCCCTTTCTTGGCTTTTGTTGTGAGGGGTTCCCAGGCCCAAATTGCTGCATCTTTTGTTTGAGCTTCTGCTCGATTTTGACGGCATATCGGTAGGCCGCGCCCAAGGATGAGATGTCTAGAAATTCCATTTCGGTCTGGATGTATCTATGCAGAGCACCGCGATACTTGAGCACCAAATGTCGCTCCGAATCTTTGATACCCAGCTTGGTGCGCAAGGTATGGAAGATATTTGTGAAATCTGGCACTGCTTGGTCTCTTTCTTGCTGCAGTGTGGTCCATTTGGTATATAAGTCGTCATAACTTTCGACAGGGTAGTATTGTTCCTCTATTTCCTTTTGCTCACAGAACGTTTCCCACCAATCTTTGACATGGGGGACGGCTTTGAGGAGCGCAAAAGTAATCTTTTCTCTATTCGAGAAGTTATGGACAGAAAAATACCCTTCTAGCAGATTTAACCACTTGTCTACAACATCTGCGTCTATCTGACCTTCAAATATAGGAATATCGAAATTTATTTGTACCTTGAAGGGGGTGGTGCTTCTGCTCGAAGAAGATGCGTCGCCTGTTGGTAGCCACCGAAGGATTTGCGCGAAACTATCCATCATCTCGTTCCTCTGTTTCACGAGGGCTTCCTCAATCAACAGTTTGAAAGGATCTCCTGTCCCGTCATCTTTCTTTTCTCCTGCCATGAGAGGTCGCTTGGGAGTGCGAGAGATTTTGTCCTCAAGAGAAACAAGCTCAAGACCCAACTCTTTGTACTCTGACCTCATTGGGGACATGCATTAAGACGACAAGGAGTAAACCGCTCTGATATCACTGATCCAGATTTGAGCAGAACGAAATGAATACAGATTATTAACGGATTCTTAACACAAAATAACAGAGATACAGTAAAACTGGTTTTCTATTCAATAATGAAATAAGCTGAAACTGTAAAATGCAGTGGAAACAAACTTGCTGGAATGGTGGCGGCTTATCTCTGAGAAGAGATGTGACGGTTGTGCTCATTCGCAAGAAGATGATTACAATGAGGCTCTGAAGGCCTTTTACAATAAACATGAATGCCAAAAACCCTAGACATCCAAAAACCTAACCCTAGGAGATGAAGTGCCAAAAGTCATGTGGGCCCCGTTTGGGTAAGTTAGTACCTTAACTTCCCGGGGTCGCAAATTTTGCATACGGTCTCCGTTTTAGGCGTATGATAGCCCGTTGGAAAGGTATCGTCGAGGAGATTCATTTTGGGGCCTCAATCATGCCTTTGGCTATCATTGAGTTGGGACGATCCCGAAAAACCTTCATTTAGGCCCTCAAAATGGTCCCGGAAGTGAAAACTACTAAAAATAGTAAATTGCCAAAATTGCTAGAAAACTGTTTTGAGCCAGTTGGAAAAGGTGGGTGGCGACCAATATCCATCTGGATCATCGTCTTAGGATTTGTCTTGGCTGCAGGGATTAGCTTTAGAGTATGCTTTAGTTTGCAGAAGATTGCTAAAGGAGAGCTTCTATCTTCATTGGAAATTTTCTCATTTCTGCTGAGCCATATTGTCCATATGTAGAAAATTGGAAGATTGCTTATGTTTCCTTTGTCTTTATATTCTTCATGCCAATTCTACAACACCTCCTCCATCTGCACCCCTTCTCAGTTTTTTATTCCTGTGTGCATTCCTTTGATGATTGCCCTAACCTCCAACAAGAAGTGGCAAGAATGAGACAAATGGTGGACGGTTTCCACATTCTCTCTGCACAGTAAGCAAATGATGGGTTCTTCGAATTTGCATTTTTGGATTCTATCCCAGGTTACTATTTTTTTCTCCAATGCTAACCGTGTGCAATTTTTTTCCTTTAGTGGAGCTTTCACCTCCGATATCCACTTCCCTTTTCTTCATCTCTGGATTTCTTCTTGAAAGCAATGACATAACCTAGTTTGACCAAATAAAGCCCACTAGCAGCATTTGCACCCTATTTCAATGTGTCCTCTTCACAGTGAATGCTATACAAGATTTGATCAATTTATTGTGGAGTTTTATCCAATCTGGAAGGATATTCGGAGGTATCTCCACATGCTGAGCTTGCTTCCAGATAGTATGCCCATAAACTGAGAGATTCTCAGAAGCCAGGGTGGATAGATATATAAGATTGCAGGCTATCAAATGAGCTTTCAGATCTTCACTGATAATAAAATCTGCATCAGAACCTATCCAGGGATCTCCAGTTATCTGCACTTGTTTCCCAATGCCCACCTCCCATATTAGATGCTGTGTGATCAAAGGTAAAACTTTGACCATGGACCTCCAAAACAACGAGGCTCCATCATAAATCATTTGGGGTGATCTAATTCATTCCACAAGAGTTTGGGGTCGCACAAACTTCCCAAGGATCACTTCCTGCCATATACGAGTTTCCGAGATGAACCTCCAAGTTGATTCAGCAGCTAAGGCCTTGGAGAATATTCCCAAATCTTCTAAACCACAGCCCCCTAGATGTTTGGGTTTGCAAACCTGATTTTATTTCACTAGAGAAATACTTGCCAGAATATATATATGTATGTGTGTGTGTGTGTGTGTGGAACAAATGCATAGGAGAAAATAGATTCATTTATTCATAAAATTCCAGGCAACTGTATTTTTTGTGTGTGTGTTTAGTTTGTACTTCTATTTCGGAATGACTGCATCGAGAAGGCAAGAAACCACACCACTATTGATTGTAACTCTCCAACCTAACAGAACTGTCATTTCCAAGGACTAAAGACAAGAAAACTTGTTGATTTCTTAATTGAAATAGATTGCACAGTTTAAATTATCAGTTGTCTCTGTTAATGAAATAATGTTTTTCTTTATTTACAAGTGAAGCCAGAAGAATCAACCTTCAACAAAATGTTTAATGCAAGATATGTTTGGCTAAGTACATTGAATTAGTCTGAAAGTAAAAGATATTGATTGATGAGTGAATGGCCATATATAGCTTACATTCACTCTGTCAGTGGTACCTTAGAAGTAACTTATTTTTTTTAAGCACCCTATAGTTTTCATAGAAACGAATTCACAAAATCAAAATAAAGCCTTTTTTGGGAATTTTGTGTTGTGCAGGTTTGGAGCAATGACAAATACGAGAGTGTAGAACATAGGGTTGTGGTGAATGACAAGAAGGAAAGGTTCTCTGTTCCATTCTTTTTTAATCCTTCACATTATGTGATGGTGGGACCTGTATCTGATTTGGTCAATGAGAAAAATCCATCCAGATATAAAGAATTCAGTTGGGGGAAGTTCGTCAAGAGGAGGAGGGATGGCAATTTCAAGAATTTGGGCACAGAGAATCTTCAAATCCATCACTTTTATATTTCGCAAAATTCTTCTGAATAAGATCCTTATCTTACTATGTTTAATATTTTTGTGCCTTTGTATTTAACCACCTTCTTATTTAGTTAGCAGTTCTTACTGCTGTCTATAGTTTTACTAAGCTCTTATAGTTTCCATCATAAATGGGTTACCACAGCACACAAAATACTCTTGTACATGGAATCTACTATTTGTTCATCTTCTTGAACTAATCCATAATAATCCTGTTTGCCACATTGATGACGACTTGCGCAGTTTATGGTAAAGATTTCTGACTTGTTGAAATCTGCTTCTTGATAGTCTTGATTTTCAGCCAAGTAGAAATAGATCACATTTTTTACTATTCATTTGGAAAATAATTTTCAGATAAGTGATACCAATCCTGGGGTGTGGGTATTGACTATATGACATGTACTGCAAGAAGGAATCAAACTTGAAACTTTTCGATCGTTTTATTGTCCATTTTCTTAAAAGTTTTTTCATTAAAAAATTGAATATTGAAAATTGTATTAATGCCCTCTAAAGAGCAAACTAGGTCAAAGGGACTGATGAATACAACTGGCAATAATAGCCCAACAAAAATGAGTACAATAATAACAGGAAATGAATTGACATAACATTGGCGACGTACAAGCAGTTTATATTCCAAGAAGGAAAACCCTATAAAGTGAAGGAGAGCCTATGAAGAAACATAGCGTGGATTGAGATGTAGTTTCCATGATAGGGAGGGAGTTGGCCCCACTCATCATCCGAGTCAATGGTGTAGATGTCAGCACTGAGTGCTTTCCAAATAATGTCCTCTAGAGAGTGGCCTGGACTGATAGGTGTTGATATTATGGTAGCTGCGGGAGGTATTAACCTCCATGTGTAACCTTTGGCTAGAATAGAATATTCCAGAAGCAAGAGAAACCCTAAACAAATGTGTAGAAACCCTAGAAGACAAGTCGGCTCATTAAAAGAATTAATATTAAAGTATTAGATTTTAAAGGACAAGTCGGCCCAGACAAGTGACAAGAACCACTATAAATAAGAGATGATCTAGCTCATCTGTACAAACACTTCACACACTCTCTCAGTCAAGTCTAGCACAAGTTTGGAGCTGCAGCTGTAAGGATGGAAGGTGGATCTTCTGGGATGGTTCTTGGTCTCTCTCTCTAGCGCCATCTAGCCTAAGATGTGTGCCCTATCCTCTAGTATCTCTTGGTGGTGTTCTTGGTG
>JZKD02S2323166.1:0-16814 GCA_000966675.3 Picea glauca | reverse complement strand
CAGCTCATTATCACCATTGCTGATTTGGAAATTGACTCTGGAGCCAAAAGACCCCCTTTGCCAAAGATAGTGATTCCGGGAGCTACAATGGACAAAAAAAATTTCTTCTTCGACAAAACTCCCTTATCTAGATATTCAATACTTCAATTTAGTCATTTAGTTTGTTTTTTGGGTGGGCGTCAACCTTAAAAAGGTCAGCCCTAGGTACACGTGGGTTGTCTCTGGACAGGCCGCGTGTACATGCGGGCAGAGTAAATTTTTCCCATGTGTACATGCAACTGTCACCTATACAACCCACGTGTACGCCCATTATTAATGGAAAAGCAAGATAAAAAGAAGTATTGACCCTCCTTTACCTTGTTGTATTGGCAGGATGTATGTCCAATGGAGGGAAAGGGAGCATGAGGCAATCAATGAGTTGGTTGTTGCAGATCCGAATGTTGTGGCCATGTTAATGCAATGCAGTTTACTCAAATTCTTTCTATGTCCGTTTATGTGCATGAAACCAAGGCTATTGAATGCCTTCATTGATTACTGGCATCCTGATGTAGAGACATTTATGCTAGAGGGGAAATCATTGGTGCCCACCACTAAGGACATTTACTTTCTGACTGACCTCTCAAGGAGAGGGGAACCCAACAAATTCCAGAATTTTCCTGCAGGGCCGAGTAAGATCTCAGAGTTGATAGCTGAGCATTGTGAGTCTGGGACTGAATGTGAAGGTTCTTAGGTACCCATTAGCAAGATTACCAACTTATCACTTCAGACTATCTTGTTACTGATTGGGCGGATTACTGGCTCAATGGCTGTGCATCAGGCTTTGCACGCACAAATGAACTGTTCCATTTAGTGCATGAATTCACAAATCTTCGATTGGAGTTCCACACTGCTCGAGTGTATGAAGAGGAAATTGATAGATTGTCAACAATAGACACAGAGGAACTTTGGGTTTGGGACCATCTTGTGTTCATTATTTTTTGAGAGAGTTCCGAGTTTCAGTCCTCGGGTTGTAGTATGAGGACATCTGGCCTCTTTCCCTGCAGTGTGTAGATGGGCAGTTTTACTGCCATGATAGGGTGGTGGAAGGACCGTTGAGTCCTTCGACGATGAATTCTTTTCTTGGATGTCACAATAGATCCCTATTATTGAGGACTACCCATATGCAGGGATAGATTTCTCTAGAGATCTAGAGATACCCGTGCCTCCTGGTGAGGAGCGAGGGGAGATGGGTAAGTCTACACCTTTGTAGTTTTTTTGTTTGCATATGTAATTTTTATGTATTTTTGTTATATATATCATTTTTTTTTGTATGCTAGAGTATTTGACGGGTAAACATTTGTTGCATGCAGATGTGGGACCCGTGCGACCTATTGATTATGCACAGAACAGGCATTGTCCACGGCTGGAAGCCGTGGCTGCTGCCACTGGGGGAGAAATAGTAGCAGGGAACCTCCCAGCCGAAGAGGTCGAGAGGGTCCTTAGACGAGTTGAGTGGAACTTCACTGCACTCACTCACACAGTCCCGATAGCAGAGATAGAGGACCTGCCGCCATCCATGCAGCCTCATGTTGTGGGGGCACCACAGACATGGGTTCGATTATTTAGGCATTATCCCATGCTGTAGATGATTATAACAGGGCCCATAGGCCCTGAACATATTTAGACTCTTTATGTGCCACGAGCACCTACTTGTATATATTTTTTTACGACATAAGCCCAGTGACTCGTCACTGTTCCCATTTTTGAGGCGCTTGCGTCCATCTATGTACTCTGAGTATTTTATGATGTTTATATATGGTTTTTATCTTTTTGGTGTCTTATGGATTCTGTGTGCAAAAATGTATTTACATGTTTATGTCCATGTTCTTTTTATATGTGGGCGAGATGCCAATCTAAAATTTGATTAGCTAGAGTATCTATAATTTGGTTTAATCTCCTAGGAACATAAAAATATGTAATATAATCAAAGTTTTATCCTAAGACACATACCCTAAGGAATCGTCGGTGTAAAGTTGGATCATGAACCCAGTATACTCTGTTTAACTGTGACACAACCAGTTGAGTGTCGAGATAGACTCGGAGATGAGAGATACCCAATGACAAGGCGTCACGAAGAAACTCAATAACTGCACTATACTCGGCGACATTATTTATGGTGTCACCTAAGCATATACCTCCAGAAGATAACAACTAACCTTGTGGTGTAAAGATTACCCAAGCTGCAGAGGCAAGCCTCCGCATGTGTCGAATAGCATCGTTCGCATACCCAATGAACACCTCAGACTCACTTGAAATCTACCATATTGATGAAATATTACATCAATGACACGTCCATAACACTTTAAAAGAAACTTAAAAAGTAATAGTACAAAGACTATACATATGTTACAAAAGTTACCCACAGTGACCTGTCTATGAGTAATACTTCTTAAGGTAGAGCCCATTTCTAGGCTCCGCCAAAGTATTCCCTTCAAAATCAACCAAACGATAAGTGCCCTTTTTAATACCTCTTTTATAATGAAGGGTCCGAACCACATGGGTTTAAACTTTCTTGCCCCCATGGGGTCCTTGTTTTGGTCATAGACCAGGACAAGGTCGCCTTCAAAGAAAATACGAGGATGAACAGACCTATCATATTGACACTTCACCTTATGTTTATGAGCCTCGTTGGCTAGGGTCGCATCGTGACGCTGCTCATCAAGATGCTCAAGGTGTACTAACCATTCTTCAAGTGGAGAAGTGTCTGGCAATAATTGTACTGCCAATTTCAAAGATGGGATTCGACATTCGATGGGAAAGACTGCCTCCAGCCATAAACGAGTTGGAAAGGTGAGAAACTAGTTGCAGTATTAACAGATGTTTGGTAAGCCCATAATGTCGAGTATAACATCAAATGCCAATTTGACTTGGCTGAGTTGATGGTTCATTATGGAATAGTCTTAAGAGTTTTGTTTACAGCTTCCACCTACCCATTGGCTTGGGGGTAGTAAGGTGATGAATTTTCCTGCCGTAACCCAAGATTTGATGTTAATTCAGTCATCATTTGGTTCTGAAAGTGACTTCCATGGTCAGTGACAATATCTCTCGGGACACCGAACTGTGCTACGATCTAGTTGAAGAAAAAGAGAGTTGTAGTCTCTCCATCATCTTTAAATGTTGGCATAGATTTGACCCACTTAGTGAAGTAGTCGACAACTACGATGATATAGTGGTACCCCCTTGCAGATGGGGGATTGCATGTAGTGTAATCAATCCCCCACTTAGTGAAGGGACCAACTGTGATGACAAGAAACATGGGAGTGGGATGTGCCCTCATATTCCGAGAGAAGACTTGGCACAGATGACACTTCTTGACCGATTCAATACAATCTTTGATAAGTGTTGGCCAGAAGTAACCTGCTCGTAGAATATTTTGGGTTGTTTCCTACCCAGATAAATGACCTCCACAAGATCCAGTATGACAATCGTTGAGCACTATGATGGCCTCCTCATGAGTGAGACACCGACGCAAGATGCAGTCTACACCTCTCCGATGCAACATATCATCAAGTATGAGATAATTCTTAGCCTGATGGCGTATCCATCGACGCTCGTCACGAGAATCAGAGGTGGGGCACTTCAAAGTCTAGATATAGATAAGTATATCTCCATACCAGGGGTCTGAAGATGAAATCAAAAACATATCCCCCTGGATAGGCAATTCCTCAGGCACAATGTCACCTGACTCAACCGGAAGTTCCGAAATAAGCTCTGCGAAGACCAATGACTTCTTAAAATTTTCTGAAATGAAGTCTAAGTCAAATTCTTGGAGGATGAATATCCATGTACTGATTTTTCCACCTATAAATTGTCGTGTCAACATGTACTAGAATGGATTCACGACAACAATGACGGTGGTCTTGCGAAATAGAACATAGTGACGGAACCGCTGAACAACATGCACTGCTACCAATGCAAGTTTTTCGATATGTGAATAATTAATTTCCAATCCTACGAGGCCTCGTCTCAGGTAATAGATCGCGTATTCTGAAAATGAATCATCCTCCTGAACTAAAACCATGCCTATGGTTGACTCTGCGGTAGCCAAATATAACAAGAAATCCTTGTTGTAGTTAGGTGGCCGTAGCAGTGGTACGGTTGTAAGGGCGTGTTTTAATGCGTTGAAAGAGCATTGAGCGGCTTCGTCCCAGAAAAAGGGAACATCTTTCTTCAGTAAACGCATAAATCCCTTGGTGATTTCGGCATAGTTGGCGATGAAGCGTCATAAGAAGTTCGCCTTGCCTTGTAGACTCTGAAGTTGTAAGATTGTGTGTGGGGGGGGAAACTAGATTATTTCCTCCACCTTAAGAGGATGAACCATGATCCCTGTTGTTGATACGATGAAACCTAACAACCATCCTAACATTACGCAAAAGCTTCACTTGTTTGGATTCAAGCGAATCTTGAAGTAGTGACAACGTTCGAATATTAGTCTAAGGTGCATGGGATGATTTGTTCACTTGCGAGAGCGTGATGCTAAATCATCTAGATAGGCCTTGACTATATGCTTGAGGTCATGAAACACAAAAGAAATGGCCCNGAATAGTCTTAAGAGTTTTGTTTACAGCTTCCACCTACCCATTGGCTTGGGGGTAGTAAGGTGATGAATTTTCCTGCCGTAACCCAAGATTTGATGTTAATTCAGTCATCATTTGGTTCTGAAAGTGACTTCCATGGTCAGTGACAATATCTCTCGGGACACCGAACTGTGCTACGATCTAGTTGAAGAAAAAGAGAGTTGTAGTCTCTCCATCATCTTTAAATGTTGGCATAGATTTGACCCACTTAGTGAAGTAGTCGACAACTACGATGATATAGTGGTACCCCCTTGCAGATGGGGGATTGCATGTAGTGTAATCAATCCCCCACTTAGTGAAGGGACCAACTGTGATGACAAGAAACATGGGAGTGGGATGTGCCCTCATATTCCGAGAGAAGACTTGGCACAGATGACACTTCTTGACCGATTCAATACAATCTTTGATAAGTGTTGGCCAGAAGTAACCTTCTCGTAGAATATTTTGGGTTGTTTCCTACCCAGATAAATGACCTCCACAAGCTCCAGTATGACAATCGTTGAGCACTATGATGGCCTCCTCATGAGTGAGACACCGACACAAGATGCAGTCTACACCTCTCTGATACAACATATCATCAAGTATGAGATAATTCTTAGCCTGATGGCGTATCCATCGACGCTCGTCACGAGAATCAGAGGTGGGGCACTTCAAATTCTGGAGATAGATAAGTATATCTCCATACCAGGGGTCTGAAGATGAAATCAAAAACATATCCCCCTGGATAGGCGATTCCTCAGGCACAATGTCACCTGACTCAACCGGAAGTTCCGAAATAATCTCTGCGAAGACCAATGACTTCTTAGAATTTTCTGAAATGAAGTCTACGTCAAATTCTTGGAGGATGACTATCCATCTACTGATTTTTCCACCTATAAATCATCGTGTCAACATGTACTAGAATGGATTCATGACAACAATGACGGTGGTCTTTCGAAATAGAACATAGTGACGGAACCGCTGAACAGCATGCACTGCTACCAATGCAAGTTTTTCGATATGTGAATAATTAATTTCCAGTCCTATGAGGCCTCGTCTCAGGTAATAGATCGCGTATTCTGAAAATGAATCACCCTCCTGAACTAAAACCATGCCTATGGTTGACTCTGCGGCAGCCAAATATAACAAGAAATCCTTGTTGTAGTTAGGTGGCCGTAGCAGTGGTGCGGTTGTAAGGGCATGTTTTAATGCGTTGAAAGAGCATTGAGCGGCTTCGTCCCAGAAAAAGGGAACATCTTTCTTCAGTAAACACATAAATCCCTTGGTGATTTCGGCATAGTTGGTGATGAAGCGTCATAAGAAGTTTGCCTTGCCTTGTAGACTTTGAAGTTGTAAGATTGTGTGTGGGGGGGGGAAACTAGATTATTTCCTCCACCTTAAGAGGATGAACCATGATCCCTGTTGTTGATACGATGAAACCTAACAACCATCCTAACGTTATGCAAAAGCTTCACTTGTTTGGATTCAAGAGAATCTTGAAGTAGTGACAACATTCAAATATTAGTCTAAGGTGCATGGGATGATTTGTTCACTTGCGAGAGCGTGATGCTAAATCATCTAGATAGGCCTTGACTATATGCTTGAGGTCATGAAACACAAAAGAAATGGCCCGCTGGAAGGTGGCTCCAACATTTTTAAGGCCAAAAGGCATCTTACGATATGTGAATGTACCCCACGGACAAATGAATGTCGTTTTGTGTTGGTATTAAGGTTTGATTTGGATTTGATTATATCCCGAAAAACCATCCATGAACGAAAAGGATTCACAACCGACACATTCATCAATGATCTGGTCAATGAATGGTGTTGGAAAATTATCTTTGGGACATGCCTTGTTTAAATAATGGAAATCGGTACATACACAAATCGTGCCTTGTTTTTTATTGACCGGCACGGGGTTTGACACCCATTGAGTCAAATGAATAGGATAAATGAAACTTTCCTTGAGAAATTTCTCAACCTCAATCTTGATGGTTGCTTCTTTCTTAGGATTGACTGGACGAAGTTTTTTTCGAAAAGGCTTGGCATCAGGATATTTTGTGATTTCATGTTCAACTATTTTTAGATCTATACCTGGCATTTCCTCATAAGTCCAGGAAAAAATGTCGCAGAATTCTTTGAAAAGATATATGTAAATTTGAATCTCTTCGGGGGAAAAATCCGCTCTAACGAGGACATTCTCCACAATTCCAGGGTTTTGGGAGATGTTAATGGGTATAGTTTCAGCGATAGTCGCCATATTCCCCTCAGCATAAATTTCCTGTGTAGCTAAGAGATTAATAGGACATGGCTGATCTCCCATCATGGTAACAATGAATTCGCCTACCTTGATTCGGCTTAACTCTGGGAGGAAATATGATCTGTGATGAAGATCTTCCCAAGGTTTGTTTGGACTAATCATTGCTTCGATTACTGCTTCGTCAGAAGGCAAGACTAAGTCTAATGAATCAACGTTAGTGAGAGAACCTTGAGCCCAAATAGGATCTAGAAATGGATCCAACTCTTGTTTCATAGTCAAATCAGAGTTAGTTGAGGCTTGTTGGACTAAAGACTACACTACCTCAGTGACCGACAAGGGCATGGACATGCCAGGGTGCCCTGTCGCATCCATCATAGCTGATGGGGAAGGAAGAATCCAAGGATCCTCAAAGTAAGTCATGCGGAACAACGAAACTTGAAAAATCTCAACCTTAGGTGATTAGATATAAATTTGACATCATCATGAGGAGGTGGGTAATCAAAGGTACCCATCAAGGACGGGCACAAACCAACTCCTATGTTAATGAAACCTGGTTGAGGATTATCAATCATAGGGACCATGGATGCCCCCAAAGCTGGGTCAGGCCTGGAGAAAGACAATTGATCAATGGTCACTATCCGACCCTCGTGTGGAAACAACAAGACTCAGAAAACTGTAGCAACCACATCTTGCATAGCATAAGTGCAAATCCTTCTTAACAATAGGTTATAGTCAAGAGGAGAATTGACTACTTCCACCTCGACACACACGGTCTTCCCTCCTAACTACACAGGGAAAGAAGGAACGATGCCATGTGGTCAGAAAGAACGACCGTCGAAAGTAGTAAGGAGAGTAGGTGATGGAGACAAAGCAGGCTAGCCAATGGCCTTCCAACATGATAATGACATAACGCACATTGATGCACCCTCATCAACCACTGTGCGGAAGATATTTCATGTAAAAAATTTCGTGGGATGAGCCACTACTATCTGAAACGCTACGTGGTAAGGCATATGAGGTTTTAAGTTGGTTGTATCTAACATAATGGTACCTAGATTACGAGTCTCAGTAGAGCCCAAAGAGGTTAACAAGGCTTTCCTCTGAGCAGGGAAGCTTTGGAGGACCTCCAAAGTAGACATCACATAAGGGGTTTGTGATAAATCTTCCACCACAGATTAATTCTGGGTGGCCCTTGCGTTTGGGTTGTGAGAAGCTTTATTAAATGCACCCTTTGGAATGCATGTCATTGTTTCTCCCAATGTCTTCTCGATCTGTAGAGGAAGAGATGGGAGCTCAACTTCTTTAACCTTCTCAAAAGTTCTTGTTTTACTATAGTCGTGCGCTCTAGTCATTATGAAATCATCACCCCTAACCATATATACGTTTGCGGATGAGGGATTGTTTGGAGGAGGGAAGGTTTCTTGACTACCCCCTTCTATACTTGTAGAGGCTTGAGTTAAATTTTTCCCATGTTGAAAAGGATTAGTCAACACTGCCTGTTGTTGCTGTGTGACAAATTTCTGGGCCTCTGTAAGTCGAGGACAAAGATGGGTCGGGTGTTCTTCCGCACACAAGTTTCACGGATACCTCACCTTCCATTTTTATGTAGTGTCCCCACCAGCATTATTAGTGGGATTTTTATCCCCCTTACCCTTCTTTCATTGTTTTTTCTTCCCTTCAGGCTGGTGGGTGGCCTTTGGGTTAGTTGACTGCATGGAGTGTACTTCCGACATTTGGGTAGGAGGAGTAGCCAAAGTAGTAGTCTGGCTGGCCATTGTGTGTTGTATAGATAACTGTTGCAACTGTTTTGTCAATTGCTCAGTGGGCTTGGTTTGTGCTGAACCAAAAATACCATCAGCATGTGGTCCAACTATCTGTCTAGTTTTATCCAGTATCGATCGTGGTGCATCTGGCAGGATGTTGTATAATAAACCAGACTGAGAATAGATGAGCTCAAACTGTTGAGCCCTCATGATGACATCTTCTTCAGAGAAAACTCCGGAAGCCGCGACGTATTTGGATAATTGTGGGACCAAAGACTTAAGAAACCACTCAAGCAGGAATGTTGGTGGGACTGGTACTTTGATTATACACCTCCGGCGTCTCCACTCTCGGATATGATCAGAGATATGGTCCATGGTTGTCTGTTCAAAATTGGTGAGCAACTCTGTGCCAGCATCGTATCTCACAGGTAACTGGAAATGGTTAATGAAGGCCATCGCTAGCTCACCAAAGGAAGAGTATCTTGAGTGATCGATCTCGATGTACCATTTCGCGGCACTCCCAATAAGAGTACATTGAAACAATCACAACTATACAGAGTCATCTTTCAATGAGTTAGATGAACACCAAAGATGGAAGGTAGTCACATGATCACTTGGATCTTCATTAGGCTTGGCCTCAAACTTTGGAATATCCGAAGGTAACTTCATTGGCATAGGAGGCCAACGCGGATCGTGACAAATAGGATCATTTAACAACCTTGTCAAATCTAACAAGTGTAAAGTTTCCAGGAATGGTAGTTTGGGTTGCTGCTGATAACCTGGGAAAAAGGGTCCTGGAGTTTGACTGGCACCAGGTTGCCAGGAAAAGTTTGGTTGCTGGCCTGGATTCTGGTAGAAATCATGGCCCTGACCAGCATAAGGATTTTGCATCTGTGGAGACATCATCAGTTGATTTCCCATAAAGGACATAGGGTGTTGGGCATGCATCATGTTCGAAGGACTTTGGGAAGGATTACCCCATGCTGGTCCCGATGGGAGAGGCATAGTGGTCTGTCTAGGGTTCCATNAATATTAGTCTAAGGTGCATGGGATGATTTGTTCACTTGCGAGAGCGTGATGCTAAATCATCTAGATAGGCCTTGACTATATGCTTGAGGTCATGAAACACAAAAGAAATGGCCCGCTGGAAGGTGGCTCCAACATTTTTAAGGCCAAAAGGCATCTTACGATATGTGAATGTACCCCACGGACAAATGAATGTCGTTTTGTGTTGGTATTAAGGTTTGATTTGGATTTGATTATATCCCGAAAAACCATCCATGAACGAAAAGGATTCACAACCGACACATTCATCAATGATCTGGTCAATGAATGGTGTTGGAAAATTATCTTTGGGACATGCCTTGTTTAAATAATGGAAATCGGTACATACACAAATCGTGCCTTGTTTTTTATTGACCGGCACGGGGTTTGACACCCATTGAGTCAAATGAATAGGATAAATGAAACTTTCCTTGAGAAATTTCTCAACCTCAATCTTGATGGTTGCTTCTTTCTTAGGATTGACTGGACGAAGTTTTTTTCGAAAAGGCTTGGCATCAGGATATTTTGTGATTTCATGTTCAACTATTTTTAGATCTATACCTGGCATTTCCTCATAAGTCCAGGAAAAAATGTCGCAGAATTCTTTGAAAAGATATATGTAAATTTGAATCTCTTCGGGGGAAAAATCCGCTCTAACGAGGACATTCTCCACAATTCCAGGGTTTTGGGAGATGTTAATGGGTATAGTTTCAGCGATAGTCGCCATATTCCCCTCAGCATAAATTTCCTGTGTAGCTAAGAGATTAATAGGACATGGCTGATCTCCCATCATGGTAACAATGAATTCGCCTACCTTGATTCGGCTTAACTCTGGGAGGAAATATGATCTGTGATGAAGATCTTCCCAAGGTTTGTTTGGACTAATCATTGCTTCGATTACTGCTTCGTCAGAAGGCAAGACTAAGTCTAATGAATCAACGTTAGTGAGAGAACCTTGAGCCCAAATAGGATCTAGAAATGGATCCAACTCTTGTTTCATAGTCAAATCAGAGTTAGTTGAGGCTTGTTGGACTAAAGACTACACTACCTCAGTGACCGACAAGGGCATGGACATGCCAGGGTGCCCTGTCGCATCCATCATAGCTGATGGGGAAGGAAGAATCCAAGGATCCTCAAAGTAAGTCATGCGGAACAACGAAACTTGAAAAATCTCAACCTTAGGTGATTAGATATAAATTTGACATCATCATGAGGAGGTGGGTAATCAAAGGTACCCATCAAGGACGGGCACAAACCAACTCCTATGTTAATGAAACCTGGTTGAGGATTATCAATCATAGGGACCATGGATGCCCCCAAAGCTGGGTCAGGCCTGGAGAAAGACAATTGATCAATGGTCACTATCCGACCCTCGTGTGGAAACAACAAGACTCAGAAAACTGTAGCAACCACATCTTGCATAGCATAAGTGCAAATCCTTCTTAACAATAGGTTATAGTCAAGAGGAGAATTGACTACTTCCACCTCGACACACACGGTCTTCCCTCCTAACTACACAGGGAAAGAAGGAACGATGCCATGTGGTCAGAAAGAACGACCGTCGAAAGTAGTAAGGAGAGTAGGTGATGGAGACAAAGCAGGCTAGCCAATGGCCTTCCAACATGATAATGACATAACGCACATTGATGCACCCTCATCAACCACTGTGCGGAAGATATTTCATGTAAAAAATTTCGTGGGATGAGCCACTACTATCTGAAACGCTACGTGGTAAGGCATATGAGGTTTTAAGTTGGTTGTATCTAACATAATGGTACCTAGATTACGAGTCTCAGTAGAGCCCAAAGAGGTTAACAAGGCTTTCCTCTGAGCAGGGAAGCTTTGGAGGACCTCCAAAGTAGACATCGCATAAGGGGTTTGTGATAAATCTTCCACCATAGATTAATTCTGGGTGGCCCTTGCGTTTGGGTTGTGAGAAGCTTTATTAAATGCACCCTTTGGAATGCATGTCATTGTTTCTCCCAATGTCTTCTCGATCTATAGAGGAAGAGATGGGAGCTCAACTTCTTTACCCTTCTCAGAAGTGCTTGGTTTACTATAGTCGTGCGCTCTAGTCATTATGAAATCATCACCCCTAACCAGATATACGTTTGCGGATGAGGGATTGTTTGGAGGAGGGCAGGTTTCTTGACTACCCCCTTCTATAGTTGTAGAGGCTTGAGTTAAATTTTTCCCATGTTAAAAAGGATTAGTCAACACTGCCTGTTGTTGCTGTGTGACAAACTTTTGGGCCTCTGCAAGTCGAGGAAAAAGATGGGTCGGGTGGTCTTCCGCACACAAGTTTCATGGATACCTCACCTTCCATTTTTATGTAGTGTCCCCACCAGCATTATTAGTGGGCTTTTTATCCCCCTTACCCTTCTTTCGTTGTTTTTTCTTCCCTTCAGGCTGGTGGGTGGCCTTTGGGTTAGTCAACTGCATGGAGTGTACCTCCGACATTTGGGTAGGAGGAGTAGCCAAAGTAGTAGTCTGGATGGCCATTGTGTGTTGTATAGATAATTGTTGCAACTGTTTTGTCAATTGCTCAGCGGGCTTGGTTTGTGCTGAACCAACAATACCATCAGCATGTGGTCCAACTATCTGTCTAGTTTTATCCAGTATCGATCATGGTGCATCTGGAAGGATGTTGTATAATAAACCAGACTGAGAATAGATGAGCTCAAACTGTTGATCCCTCATGATGACATCTTCTTCAGAGAAAACTCCGGAAGCCGCGACATATTTGGATAATTGTGGGACCAAAGACTTAAGAAACCACTCAAGCAGGAATGTTGGTGGGACTGGTACTTTGATTATACTCCTTCGGCGTCTCCACTCTCGGATATGATCAGAGATATGGTCCATGGTTGTCTGTTCAAAATTGGTGAGCAACTCTGTGCCAGCATCGTATCTCACAGGTAACTGGAAATGGTTAAGGAAGGCCATCGCCAGCTCACCAAAGGAAGAGTATCTTGAGTGATCGATCTCGATGTACCATTTCGCGGCACTCCCAATAAGAGTACATTGAAACAATCACAACCATACAGAGTCATCTTTCAATGAGTTAGATGAACACCAAAGATGGAAGGTAGTCACATGATCACCTGGATCTTCATTAGGCTTGGCCTCGAACTTTGGAATATCCGAAGGTAACTTCATTGGCATAGGAGGCCAACGCGGATCGTGACAAATAGGATCATTTAACAACCTTGTCAAATCTAACAAGTGTAAAGTTGCCAGGAATGGTAGTTTGGGTTGCTGCTGATAACCTGGGAAAAAGGGTCCTGGAGTTTGACTGGCACCAGGTTGCCAGGAAAAGTTTGGTTGCTGGCCTGGATTCTGGTAGAAATCATGGCCCTGACCAGCATAAGGATTTTGCATCTGTGGAGACATCATCAGCTGATTTCCCATAAAGGACATAGGGTGTTGGGCATGCATCATGTTCGAAGGACATTGGGAAGGATTACCCCATGTTGGTCCCGATGGGAGAGGCATAGTGGTCTGTCTAGGGTTCCATTGAATGTGAAAAGAATTACCCCATAATGACATTCTAGAGGAGGAAATGGATCCTTGTCCTGAGTTCCAAGGTCCTGCTATATGTGCCCCCTGTGCAGGAATAGTACCTTGTGCAGGAGTAGACTGTCCAAAAATGGGAGTGCCTCCAGATGGGAAAGGAGTGGATGATAAAGTGTTGTTACCAAACATCCCATTCCAAACAAACGGTGATGAACCTACCGACATACTCTGCGCAGGTGTTCCTTGACTCCCTCATCCAAATAAACTAGTGTGTGTAGGCCACCCAGGGGACTGCTGATGTGGACCACCAAGCAAAGGGGACGAAGGAGGTATATGACCTCCTATGTAAGGAAAAGTGTTAAAAGGGATAGGAGTGCCCCCAAGTTGACCTTGCAGAGGATATTTAGAGCTCCCTACCCCCACACCCAAATTCTGTAAAGTGGAGTAAGTGAGTGCAGGGCTTGTAACCGAACTAGGCATACCGTATGAGAACGGAGGACCTGTCGCACTAGGTGTGAAGGGGGTTGTGGTTGTTGCCATAGACGGGTTTGGTCCACTGTGTGACATAGTTGTGGGTGAGACCATGGTGGCTTGGATTGATGAAGTTAAGTTAGGGGATGCTTCTCCTGTGGTAGCAACTATGGTGGGAATGGAAGAATTCCCAGAAGAAGTAACAACGTTTGTTTCCATAGCTGTGTGAGGCACTGTCTAGCGCTCGTAAAATTGGATTGGTGCAGTAAACGATGCCTAGATATCAGTGGTTGGGGTTTCAATCGAGCCAAGATTGGCAGTTGACTCCTCTGGGAGTTGTTCGGGCACAAAGGTTTGTAACCCGGTCGCTTCGAAATACCCTTGTTGTTCTAGCTTCCGCCTCAATGGTGGCGGGGGTGGCTCTAGTATAACTGGTGGTAGGCCCAAAAGCCTTTGTGACCGGAGGAGCTCGGGATCCTCCACTGTGTGAGAAGATCCAAGACACGCTAAGGTATTCTACATGTTCAAAAGTAACACACAATAAAAATAATCCCCTAAGAGATAAGACAAGCAATCACTAAACTAGTTGGAAGAACAGTTACAACAACCAACACTAGAGCAACGTACTGGTGCAGGTGAAACTTGAACATGGAAGCACCCTCTGGGTGTACTCTAAAAACTATGGCCCAATGTTTGTCCTAGGTACCACAATATACCCCCTCAGTCACCCGTGTATGTCCCTAAAAAAGATTGGCAGCTAGGTTTCCAACACGTGAACAGTCACCAGGCGGGTACAGTCGAAAGTCGGGTAGACCACAATGAGCAGGGTATCAAGCCCGAAACCTATCAAGGGTATCAAGAGAAAATGGTATGGAATAAAATTGAGGACCTCGAATGGATTTGAGACCCACAAAGCCCCGTGGCAAATGCAAACGACGGAATCCCAAAACAAACCCTCGATATGTGTTCTCCACTACGATTGGTCTGGCTTTGGAGGGGTTATCTCTCCTACCTTTCTGCATGCAACCTCTTGTTTATCCCCTGTGTTAGAGCGGGGTCCCAGATAACTTCCACAAAACTAGACTTAAACACTCCCTACCTCAGACTCTAATGTTTGGTTTTGAGTGGCCTTGATGAGTTTCCTCTCCAACCTAATTCAAGGCCCTAATCCTGAACTAGTTTATGAACCCTACAAACATAAAAGTCTAGTAGATTTTAAGATTAGCATTGCTTTTAAGGATTTTTCATACGTAAAGGGGTATGAAGGTGAAACTGATGGTGTGTAAAGATGAAAGAAAAAATGAATGAAAAAAGCTGGAAACACAAGACTTTTACTAAATACAAAATTTCAACAACTTTTCACAAAGAAATATTTATTTTTCTTTTCAATTTTTCTAAGATTTTATGCAGCAAGCATAAAGGAATTTCTCTCGACTACGAGCTACTTATTCTCTAAATGCACTGAAAAAACTTACAAAATAAAAGACTTCTCCCTAGATAATGATGCAGAAACAAACTCTTCAAACAAAGAAGAAAATGAAAAGAGTTTTTTTTATTTATTTATTTAAGTGCTAATAAAGCAACAAAAGGAAAATACCGACAAGCACAAAACCAAGAAAGAAAAAGTATGGCTTAAAGAACAAATCGCAAAGAATCAGAGTAAAGACACACAATGGAAATAAAGAAAACAAAGACTCTTACGCTTGTCTAAAAACCATAAAAAAATATTTATTTTTTATATATATATTTTTTGTCAACTATCAACTGAGAAAAAGCAAGCTAAGGGTAAGATGACCTAACCTACTGACTATTCAAACCTAGACTCAAACACCTGAGAGGAATACTTCTCATCAAAGGAGGGGATGACTACCCCACCCTGAACAAAAAGTAGCATGTCAAGCATGCTACTGTCACTAAAAAAACACGCGTGCAAATGCATGTTGAGCTTAAACAGGGTGCGTGTACACATAGGCTGACCTTGTATAGGTCACGTGTATGTATAAATCCTAAGAAAAAAATGAAAACAGGCAGTCCAACCTAGGAAGAGGCCTTTGGTATTGACAACCAGGGTCCCTTGAAGGCTTGGATGATATTTCTAACAGAAAAGAAAAATAATGCAAGGAATAATAAGGCGAAAAAAGACAATCTGAGATAGGACTGTGCACCAACAAGACTCAGACATGATTCCAGAAAACCCCCTGAGAATGTATAATTCTGACAGGGAAGAGGAGGAATGCCTCTAAATATCTCTAAACTCCTACACACTACTACTATCTCTACAACCAGCGTTCACACGCGGGCTGTAAGACAATAGGGAATGGGTACACACGTGTAGGCCTTCTGCAGGCCATGTGTACCTTTGTGTGTCCCGACAACTACCGTCAAACAAAAGTCAAGGAAAACTAGTATGAAGAACCAGGCTCCCTACTATCTCAGACCTTACAGAAAAAGAAAGGCAAAGAATAACAGACTACCTAATCTTTAAACTACCCAAAAAAATTACAGAAATCCAGAAACCCTAAAGAGTATTCTCCCCAGTATGGTCGCCAATTCTGTTGTTGGGAAAAATACCCTACAGACTAGCAAACTAGGGTCAGACTTGCATGTAGATTTTGAATGAAAATAAATTACTTTTTAACCTAAAACCCAATATTACAACCCCTCTTTCACAGTAAATGCATGAAGAGAACCACCAACCTTATCACCGACGTTCGATGTAGATCCTCCGTTGAGCTTTGACCACTTGCTTGCGTTGCTCCTTCCACAGATAACCTGCAATCAAGATAAATAACAACTATGCATGCATGCTACTTCTCTACTCAAGGGTTAGAAATTAAGCATAAATTCATCAAATCATATACAATTCATACATTGGGACGGGAAAAGTATTATTTTTATTACTGAAAATGAACCAACTTACAATCAAAGTTGAGACCAACCACCGCTCCTTGAACCTGATCCTGGGCTCCTCTTATTCTGTCCTTCAACTGCTTTGTGTTAAATCTCCTTTTGCATGAGGAAAGGCTAAAGGTTTGGGACAATGGATTACGTAAATGGGTAGAGTTTCTTTGCTATATTTTTTCCTCCTCCAAATGGTACCCCTACCCCTTTTTTTATAGGCTAGAAGGAGCTAGGGTTTTGGATGAACCCTCGGCCATGCATGGC
>JZKD02S2323155.1:0-10772 GCA_000966675.3 Picea glauca | reverse complement strand
TGGTTAAGGGACTCAAGATTGTTTGAGGTATAAAGGTATGCAGATCAGTGTATCTATAGGTAAGACTATTATAGATGGATAGTACATGTCATGTCATTTCCGGTGATATGTGGAATGTCACATAACTCCTCACGGTTAGAGGGTCATGGCCTTGTGAATTTGTAGAAACCTCTTGAGTTATCTAGAAGCCCCTAGAAGGTCAAAGAAGTCAAATTATTCTAGAAACCCCTAAAGAAGTTGACTAGTCAAAGTGGGTGAAACTAGGAGTTAATCATGGGTTAAGTTGTTGCAATAAGAATATAATTAAAAATAAATTAGTTGCAACTAGAAGTGGAGAGTTTACTATTTGTGGATAAAGTGGTTATAAGTGGACAAGTGGTTAGAAGTGGGTTATCCCTAAAAGAAGGAAGTTGGGTTAAGTTGGTTAGAAGGTAACCCCTTTACGAAGCTACATGGAAGTATAAATAAGAGAGAAAGGCTCTTCTATTAGCACCTATTGAGATTATTGAATATCTATTATTGTGTAAGGTTTATTGCAGGTACTCATTGACACATCTGAAGTTACGTAAGTCTGAGGTAGCACAAAGGGTTGACGGTGAAAGTTTTGGAATTACAGAAATATTGAAAAACCCTAGTTTTTTAGGTGTACACGGGCTACAGTGGAACAAAGAACGTACATACGCAAGCTGAAAGAGCACAAAGCGCATACATACGCATGTTGAAGAAGGAACAGTCCCATATAGTTGGGAAAAACCATGAAAAATTGAGGCGATGAAGATGCCAGGTCTCTAGAGTCTAAAAGCAAGCTCCCAGGCAGGTCTACGGTGATCAGGTATAGTAGATCTATATACAGGTTCAAAAGTTATGTCTTATTTCTATGTGTAGTTGGATATTGTTTTCTACATGAGATATGGTTATGGGGGTTTGAGGATTCTCCCTAGAAAGGTTATTGGCTGTATGAAACTTACTGTATAAGCCAGATCTACAGAAATATAGTTCTGGTATATTTGATATTTATCATTGGTACATCTTGTTAGTGTTGAGGCACATATTGTATTTCTTGGCATATGGTTGAGGGTTTTTGTGGTACATGTTTGAGAGCTTGTGGTTGTGAATTATTTGTGAAGTTGTTGGTTTACTGTGAAGCTGCATTCCAGTGAGGGTTTGATGTCTAGTCTATGTGAGGGTTATTACACTTGTCCATGATTATACACACATGTATGACACATGACTAGAGAGATATAGATGCACTTGGTTAATGGATAGATAAGATGGTGTATGCACAGGGTACATCTACAGATAAGACACAGTGACAAGTTGTAGGTTGAGGTGACAAAGGAAACAAAGTGTTTGAAGTTTCAGAGAAGGTGAAAACCCTAGTTTTTTGAAGGTGTATGCATGCTACAGTATAGACATGTCATGTACATACACAGGTTGCAATATAGATAGGGTGCATACATACACGAGCTGCAGTATATACAATTCATGTACCTGATTGGGTTTTTGTTGGTACATGTTGATTACATGTACAGGTTGATTACAGGTCAGTGGCACAGGTTGGTTACAGGTCGGTGGTATAGGTTGGTACATGTTTACAGTGGTATATCTCATAGTGACAGTGTGGTAGTGGTTTCATCATTTCACACTTATATTTCAGAGAGGTAGGACGAGGCAATAATAGGTGGTTGTAGCCAGAGAACAAAGGGGGTTGTAGCCTCCTTCTGGTTGTAGCCAGAGAATTAGGGAGTTGGAGCTTCCCTCATGTTGTAGCCTGAAAATATAGGGGGTTAGAGCCTCCTTCCACTTGTAGCTGGAGAACTAAGGAAATCATTGCTTCCAATGAATGTAATTCTTAAAGACTAATAAGAAAATTCATTATGTGGTTTTCTCCCTTATTGGGTTTCTACATAAAAACACTTGTGTATTGAGTATGTGTATGATTGTTCATTGTTCATGGTTTATTTACTCTGCACTTGTTGAATGATAATGGTATATTGATCATAAAGATAAATAGAACTTACATAATGTGGTTAAAAGGATTAAAATATCTATTACTGATTCACCCCCCCCCCAAAAGTGCTTGCACTTTGGACGTCCTTCTCCTCAAAGTCTTAAGCCTAAGGCCCAAATGTGTTTGTACCTGAGGGTTTAGACTCTACCTCTTGGTTTCAAGTAGATCAAACTTCAAGTTTGGATTCATTTGAGACTCCATAGCCCTAAAATGGTAAATGCACTAATCTAGAAGTAACTCTTGTGGTGAAAGCATTTGATAAAACCCCTCTTTCAAATCTCTCAAGTATTCTACTAATTCTACGAACTCTAACCCTAGCAAACTCACAATATCATTTGTTGTTGTTATAAAAGTTTTCTACAACCATCTAAAACTACATTAAATTGTTGCATACACTCATCTAAAGGTGGATTAACTCACTGAGAAATCACCTCTAACAATTAGATAATATTCTATTGGTTATATTCTTAATTTCCATGGTCAATTGTGGTATTTTTTAGCTCTAATTATTGCTACTATTACAAATCAGTTATTGTTGTTATATGATTGTTAATTGCTGAAAAATTGTAAGATCTATTGTAATCTATCATGTCTAATGTTTAAATAGGTTATCGTTGCATACTTTAGTTTGATAATTGTTAAATATATGTTGCAAATTATTCATGTTCCAGGTAGGTAAAACAAACTACATCACAACCTCTCTTTCCTAGACATAGACCAACCAATCAGTGATCAAGATTGGGGGTGGTATGCTTGGCTACTAAACTTGTTATTTGATCCATTGAGGTCACCAGGGAAGCCTCCCTTGTGGTGCACCTTCTCCATCACTAAAACAAGGGAAGATCATACTAAGATTATAGTGGTAGTTTCTTCCATAGTTACGCAAGATTTAGGGATCTTGTGGTGGGATTTGCACAAGTACAAATCCTACGATAACAGTGCCAATCATATTTTTATATTTTGGTCTTGGAACAGGTTCTCATGTCTCATTCTTCTCAATTTGATTAAACTCTTCTTCCATGGCATTAATCCAATGCTTGTCTTTGCTAGCTTCTGTAAAGTTCTTAGGCTCTATTTTAGATAGCAAAGATAAGTTTTCATATTCTGGTTCACTTACTAGTCTTCTTCTAGTATGAACTCTCGTATCCTTATTACCAAGAATTAAATTTTCTAAATGATTCTTTCAGAGAAATCTAGATGGTGTCTTTGTATCTCAACGTTCTGATTCTTCTTCTTCATTTTATTCTCCTTCTCCTTCTTCTTTGCAACTTGGCTCCTCTGCTTGAACATTTGCTTTCACCTTTTGATTCCCTACTTCATCCACTTTCACATTGGAAATCTCTATGATTTTTCCCAATGCTTTATTATAACCTCGATAAGCCTTGATTATTGAAGAATAATCAAGAAAGATACCTTCATCAGCTCTAGAGTCAAATTTTCCCCAAGTCCTCATCATCTCTCTTTATGTAGCACTTGCTTCTGAAAACTTTGAAGTATTTAACTATTGTTGGTATACCCTTCCATAGTACATAAGGTGTTTTTTTGTTGTTGAAGATAAACTGCATTGTTGACTGCTTCTCTCCAAAACTTGTCTGATGGATTATCTTTATTCAACATTGTTATAGCCATCTCTTGTATGGTTTGATTATTCCTTTCTACCACTCCATTTTGTTGTGGAGTTCTTGCAGCTAAAAAAGGTCTCTTTATTTCTTGAAGCTCACAAAATTATTCCAATTCATTTGAGAGAAACTCACCTCCTCTGCTTGATCTCAAGCACTTGATTTTCAAATCAGTTTCATTTTCAACCAAGGCTTTGAATGCTTTGAACTTCTCAAATGCTTCAAATTTTTCTTTTAGAAATGTAACCCATGTCATTCTAGAGTAATCATCGATGAGTAACAAGAAGTATTTTTAACCTTGTAGACTTTGTGTTCTTGTAGGCCCACAAAGATCTATATGAACAAGTTCCAATGGCTTCGTTATTGAGTAATACTTTGATTTGAAGCTTGCTCTGGTATGTTTCCCATGTTGACATTGCTTACAAAGAGTGTTTGAAGGTTTATCAATATTTGACATACCTCTCACTCCTTGTTTGGTGTTGATTTTTACTACATTATCAAATTTTATATGGCCCATTCTTATATTCCATAACCAGCTCTCATCTATTTGTCCCATATAACATTTTTCTCCCTTTGTCTCTTTGAGGATATATACATTATTTGAGGTTCTATATGCATTTTCCATTAATATTCCCAAGATTTTCTTCCTTATCTCACAACCTTGAGAATCAAATGTGAGAGTGTGTCCTTGATCACACATTTGACTGACACTGAGAAGATTATGTTCCAAGCATTCAATATACAAGAACTTCTCTATTTTAGTCTTTCCATTATCAATACTAAGATCAGTACCGTTTACGACTATCCTTGCAGTAGCATTATCTCCAAATGTTACACTTCCTTCGTTTACTTCCTTCAAAGTGTGAAATTTGTTATTGTCCCTTGTCATGTGGCTTGAGCATCCATTGTCAACGTACCATCTATTTCCTTTGTTTTGAGCATGAAGGGTAGTTTGCACAAGCATATTTTCTTCATTTTTTTGCTTTTCTTAATCTTGCTTCCTTTTCCAAATTCCCATGGGTTCTTTCTTTTGTTTGGCAAGTGTATATTCTTCCATTATTTGTCTAGAAGTTTCCACTATGCCACTTCTACAAAAATGTGTTATGTGCCAATAGTTGTTTCACTTATAACATACAACATCATAATCAAATAATGGAGCAAATGAATTATAGTTTCTATTTGAGAACCCATAAGTACTTCTATTTTTGTTCCATACATGATTATTTCTTGCATATGCTCTACAATCTATTTATTTATGACCAAAGTGATTGCAAGAAAAATAATAACAAGGGAAGATTTTTGGTATCGAATTGAGCAAGGCCATCTTTGTGGGAAAGATCTTCTAAATATGTCCTTGTTTTCTTTGGGAGGAATGTCAATTTTATGCGGAACATCATTTTCTCTTCATGTTGTCTTCGTCACTGATGGAGCTTTTGAGTACATCAACATAACTTCAAGATTCTCCTTCATTTACTTTCTTTGGTGGCTCTGTAGATTTTGAATCTTCTTTGGTGGTCATTTTACTCTTACCATAACCAAGGCCAATTTTAGTGAGTGGTGATCTTTGGAAATTGATGATATCATCTAATATTTCAATGCTCTTTTCAAACTTCATGACTTCTCCAATTCCTTTCTTAAGGAAACAATTTTAGCTTCCAACTTCTCACAATTTCCTTCCTTTTCCTTTGGATAGATTCCCACCACTTCTTCCGTCCTTTTTGCCTCTTTTGGTTGAATCTTTAGGCTGGTAATAGTCTTCTATGTTTCTTCAAGGCTTTTTAAAATTTTATTTTTGCATCACGATCCTCTTCTTCATACTTTTGTAGCCGCTCCTTATGCTTCAAATTCTTTTTCTTAAGATTCTTTATTTCACTTAAGGCACAAATGAGTTTTTCTTCAATATCTACTTCCACGTATGTTTCGAAATTTTTCTCTTCTTCTGAATCCATCATTTCTCTCCCTTTGTATTCATTTTTAGAAGTATAAGTTTCAATTTCCATGTGTGCTCCCAAGATCTGTCCTCTAGTTGTTAGATTGTTTTTGAAGGAACTCACTCTTATACCAATTCTTGAGCACATAATTATACTGAGAGGGGGGGATGAATCAATATAAGACAATTTTTTACTTTTTTAAACATTCATCAACCATAAGAAAACAAGCACATATTAATTGCAAAACATGGAACACAAGGTTTACGTGGAAACCCTTTCGGAACAAAACCACAAAAATTTTCTTTATAATTCTTTGTAGGCACCAACCTATTGTTACAAATATTTGTAGGCACCAACATATTGGAGACACCAATCCCAACTAATACAAATCCTAGTAGGCACCAATCTAATCTTACATATTTTCATAGACACCAATCTACTAGAGACACCAATCCCCACCACCAAGTACCAAATTCGCAAGAAACGCTAATCTCTTTCAGTTCTTCATGGACATCAATATACTGGAGACACCAATCCCCACCACTAAGCAACAACTTAGCAAGAGACACCAATCTTTGAGTTGCAACAACCTTCAATGAGTATGCTTGTTATTTATGCCTTCATCGTGTTTGCTTGCTACTTCTTCCTTTACTAGGTCTACTCACTTCTCCTGGCTTCTCCGAGTCTTCTCACTACTTCTTCCTTTTACAAGATCTGACCAAAGATTGAATTTCCAAATGGAAACTTTCCCAAAACTTGTTGTTTTGGTCCTTTTCGCAAGAACAAACTCGTACAAGATGCCACATATCCAATTTTGAAAATCTGATTATAATATTTTTACTTGAGCTACCTCTATATGTCTCCTCTACTCTCTGAAATTTCCAAACTTAAATGAAGTTACAGTGAAAATTCCAAAATGATATGCTTAAAACTGATCTCAGGACCATTCAAAAGCCCTAACTTTCACATATCATATTTCAGAAAGTATAGCGATCCAACATCTAAAATTTTTACCACATGTACACCAAACTATCTCCTCTATCTCTGCAAAATCTCAAGGTCTGAAACATCCCAAAAAATAAGTTATAGCAAAAGTCTCCAAATCTTACTTGTTTGAAATTGATTTCAAGAGCATTCAGGAGCCCTAACTTCCACAGAGAATATCTCTGAACTTATAACAAACCAACATATGATATTTCTACCACATGTACACCATGATCTCTCCTCCATATTTTCAAAATCTAAGTGTTTAAAAATCACAGAAAATAAATTATAGTAAAAGTTCCAAGACGACCTATTTGAAATTTATTTAAGGAGCATTCATGAACCCTAACTTCCACAAGGCATATATCTGAAATTGTAATGAACCAACATTTGATATTTTTACCACATGTATCCCAAGATCTCTCCTTTGCATATGCAAAATATTAGGGAATGAAACATCACAGAAAATAAGTTAGTGTGAAAGTGCCAAGATGACATGTTTGAAACTCATTTATGGAGCATTCAAGAAACCCTAACTTCCACAGGGCATATCTCTGAAAGTATAGCGAACCAACATTTGAATTTTTTACCACAAGTACACCAAGATCTCTCCTCTACCTCTTCCACATCACAAGGTCTTAAACGTCCTAGAAAAAAAATTTACCACAAAAATTCCAAGATGGCCTGAAACTGATTTTGCCATTCAATCTTTGCTAATCCATTTTTCACACCCTCACTTTCTCTCAATGATTTCTCTTTTTATACTTTTTCACAACCCTTCATGAAGGGACATGTCCCTTAATTAAATAATTGATTCCTAATACCATGGGAAAATACCCCAATCCCATGGGCTTGAAACCATTATTTCACTTTTTTCTTTCTCACATGCACCCCTTTTTTAATAATCTTATAGACCTATATATATAAATCAATCCTGGAAATGCAGTGTGTATTGTAAAATAGTTATATGACATTAACGACATCATTAATCCTTTGAAATCAATGACAATAATTCCAACACCTCTCTCATAGGAAAAAACAACACAATGCTCTCTATGGAGAGAGTAGAGGATTAACACAAGAAAGACAAAGCCTTCACTCAAGAGAARGAAAGGTTGACAATAACTCCCCAGAGGAGTTGCCAAAATGTAGCATGATAGTTAGAGCAAGGTACCATGCTACTTTTGACACATAAAAGCGCAACAAGAATCATGTCTGCAAAGAMTTGCAATACATTATACTTATATTATATGATATCGATAATTAATAGGTGGGACCCCTTAGGAGAAAATCATAATAAGTTTATTCCCTCCTAGACAGTATGACTTTCACTGAAATTTTGATTGATATTTGATGTTCTTGCATGCATAAGTAGCTCCACAATGGTAATTGGCAATATTTCCATCCTCATATTTCATTTTAAACGATGTGATGTTCGCCTAAAGAAAGGGACCTCCAAGCAAACTATGTTTCATACAAATACAATGATGAGCTATGAATGCAAATATGGTTATTAATACAATATGTTTTAAGTGATAAAAGGGTTGGTCAAGTTTTATTTACCATATATCACCAATGGTATCGTATAAAGGTTTCAAATTTATGTTAGAGCCATCGCGTGCAAGTATGGATGAATGCAAGTCTCATATATCATACTTTGGGTTACTTGGTATTTTATTTAATTTGACTTCTTTAAAAAATAACAACGCTCCTATCCAATAGTGTGTATGGGATATGTATCAAAGGTTTGGTCAACAGGTTGATATATGACAAGATATTGGAGTTGAGTTGACGTTGAGTGCGCTCCATCGTGTAAGGTTTTGTTGATTGCATTTAATGGTTGGTTGATGGTTGAAGTGGCATAGAGTAAATGAGTTCTACTCATTTCCTTTTGTTGGTATACCACATTTTGTATTGTCATTTGTTTGAGAGCTTGTCGTTGTTGTCAACTATGGTTTCGGATTTTGCGGTGGTTTATTGAGATTTGGAGTTGTTTCTTTGTGGCTTTTGAGCAAATTTTAACAGGTATGGAACTCTTTGAGACTTCTACCATTAATTATTTACTCTTGCTCTGATAAAATTGAGATATTGGCTTATTTGTTTACATGTTGTATATGCGCTATGAATGTGCCTCTTTGTTCTTGAATGAGGAATTTTCTAGGTTTTAATGGAATAAAATGACAAGTTCAAATGCTATGATGGCCATGACCTGGGTTTAATATAGTTTCAAAAAAATAAGTTGAGATGGGTTCTTGTAAATAATGCATTGTTGATATTTCTTGTGATTTTGGTCTTCTATCCTCCACCATGGGTTCATTTCGTACTCATTACTAGTTTTTCTTTTAGAGAAGGACTCAAACAAATGTTGTTAACAAATCCATTTTTAACTCCTACTAGTTGCATGCTTATGGAAATGTTTCCCAAGCTGATTATGATAAGTGTTGTGTTATTTTATGGTTTCAAACCCCAACAGTATGAATGCTTGAGGGTTCGTTGGGTATTGTTTATCATGGTTGTAGCTCGCATCACCCTCTATTTCCATATGAGCCATGCTAAAATAAGTCATTCTATCAACCTCCCTTTTCAACTTGTCATCTGGTCAACCCTTGAACAATTTTGATTTTTCATCATTTGGTTGTGCAAAGATATCATTAACTACTTGAAAAATGGGTTTTGGTTCAAAATGAGGGTTTCGTTTCTCCTTGCTTCGAGTTGTTCATTCTGTAATGGGTGGTTAAATTTGGGAGTTATTGTAAAAACTTGTATGAGTCCCTCGACTTAGGCACGAGGCCATGACTTGCTTGTTGTTATTTACCACTGCAAATTTGTTTCATGAGTTCTGGTAGCATGTTATTGGGATTGTTTGGTCAGCACAATCTGTTGGGAATATCAGTGTTGATTAGAGTATGACCTCTTACAAGCAGAGATGTGAAAAATAATATGGACTATGGGCTAATTTTTCTTGTGCTCTGTTACCTTGATATTGGATTCAATATGTCATAAAGATGAGTTTAGTGGATTAAAATTTTGATAGAATAGAGTTTAAAAGAGTGTTGTTTTATGGATAAAAACATTGTGATAAAAGAGATTTTGGAAATTCTGTTATGTTAATTATTTTCCAGAAATTACATAGAAAAATGGAAATTTGAACTTGTGATATGTTTTAAATGATAAAAGGATATGGTCTGATTTCATTTCCCACTCATTATATTCATTTTTCATTAATTACAAACCCTCCATTATTCCCGAATCATTTTATTTTCCCATGTCTTCATTCTCATAAAAAAAATGATAGTTTGAAGGCTTTAGGTAGAGTTGAGGAGATTTGCAGTTATATGAGGCTGATGATATGAGTATATAAGATGTATTTGGGGATTAAGATTGTCTTGTATTTAGAATAGTATTCATGTTTTCCCTATCATGAATCCATTTTTCATTTATTACAAATATCGCCATATCCTATATGTCATTATATCTCCATGTTCTAAATGATAGTATGGGTCAAGCTGCAAATGATTATGGTTGTTATATACATAGTGATGAATTGTTTGCATTAATGCGTGAAATGAAGAGAGACAATATTTCAATTTTATCTTTATGCGGGGTATTTGTTGATTGATTAGTTATTTTCATTCATATTCTGATTTGAATTTGCTTTAGATATGAGTTTTTTTAGCCGAGGTAGCCATGGTAGAGGAGGAAACAGGGGCAAAAATAATTTTTGGCAAAGACACCATAGGAGACCCAAATTTTCTATTCATTTTGATGTTGACCCACAAGAATTAAATCAATTTTTTCAAGCTAGGTTCTTCAACCTAGTCAGTCAAGGATTGTTCCAACCTCATCCTAGACCTTGTTGAAATATTGTAACTATGAAGAGTATTCTATTTATTATTCATTTATTATTCATTATATCAATCCCCTTTTGTGGATTGATCATGTCAGACATTGTAATTGACCAAAACCCCTTTTGTGGATTGGTCAAACCCTAAATGTAATATGTAAACTAAGAAGTCAGACCCCATGCAAATTAAAGTGGTTCTAACCACCCACAAAGAGAAGTCGACCCTGCAAGTGAAGAGACACCTCCTTTCAGCACTTGCCAGTTTGTATAAATAAAGGAAGTCAGCGTCTCATTTGTTCACACACTCATTTGATCATCCAGAGCGCAAGTTTGGTAGTTGCAGTTGGAGAAGAAGGAAGAGAGAGAGATGCATTACTTGGGAG
>JZKD02S2323154.1:379068-391830 GCA_000966675.3 Picea glauca | reverse complement strand
TCACTCTAGTATGCATAATTTCTTCCATCAAATTTTTGAATCCCATTTGAAATGTGCTCATGGTCATCCATCTCTTCTCAGGATTTTCCTTCCAGTGATTAAACTGTTCTAAAGGAAACCTGCTCTGATACCAATTGTTGATACTGAGAGGGGGGTGAATCAGTATCAAGTAAAATTTGAAAACCTTTTTCAAATTATACTTAAACCATTCAATTATATCCAATTATCAATGAACAATAGTATAAGAGTTACACAAATACACCACAATACACCATGCACAATATATGAGAAATAATCAATAGTTTTTGTTCAAGGGAAGTAATGAATTCCAAAGGTAGCTATAGCTTCCAAATGTAAAGGGAGGGATAAAATTCCAAGAGGAAGATACAATACTCCAATATCAAGAGAGAGTTGAAATCTCCATCCTTGTCCCTTCCTTCCACCCAAGAATATATGAGAGATAATAAAACTTTACAATAAATCATCACCATCAACCAATCATCACATAGAACCTGATAATGCTTCTTGAGACTTCTTCAATTTCTGAAATTGTTCAATTCTTGGAGTACTCTGATCATGTAGATAATATTACTCATTGTATTCTTTGAAAATCCTCCAATTTTCACTCCTTCAATCCTCTCCAAAAAAAGGTTATAGAAAGAATGGTAGACTTTATTCAATTCTGGTCTGTTCATAAGACCCAACTTGTACAACATTCCCCATGCTCAATATTTAACATCCAATTCTGACACTTGCAAACAAGAAACTACAATTCGTACGATTTCCAATGGAATTGGTCCCACTTCATTTGGATTCTATATGAAGATGTTATGATTGTTTTACCCGGAATACTTGTTTATTGACTAGCTTCAGGACTGGTCACAAACCCTATATTCCACAGAGTGTATATCCATAATTATAGAGAATCAAGAGCTGAAATTTTTACCAGAGGTACCTTGATATGTCCTCTAAATACCATAGAAATTCCACCATCTGAATCATTCTAGAAAAAGCATTATAGCAAAAATGGTAAGATGACCTGAAAATATCATACCTTAGAACACATCACCAAAAGACTTCATCCTCCCTTGAAATCTGGCCTTCTTTTCTTCTTATTTCCTCTGAAATTCGACTTGTATCAAATGAATGTATAATGATTTTTACTTATACCCTTTATGTCACTTCCTTTTAACATTAGGGCCGACCTGAAACTTTCTTATTTTGTAATTCTTTTCTTTAATTATCTTCAGGGCCTACATGTACTTCCTTCTTCAATTCGCTTTGTCATCTTCAAAAAATCATTTCTCCTCAACCATGAGGATCCACGTGGCGTGCCACATACAACCGCAAACAACATGATGTATACTTTCCATCCATGGGTTTTGTATCTTTATGTGCATTTTCCTTGATGTCCAAATACCTTCATCAATCTTGCAGTCCAAAACCCATGACTAGGGTTGACATCAATGACAACAACCAATCTTCCAACACACGGTTGTCAAAATTTTATTAGATGACTCAGCTAAACCATTTCCCTGTGGATAATAAGTTGTGGATTTTCCTAATATGATGTTAAATTTTTGGCAGAAGCCTATCATAACCATCAATTTAAACTCTTGTGCATTATCGGTGACTATCTTTCGGGGACAGCCGAATCTGGATAAAATATTTTCTTCCAGAAAATTGATTACCATTGAGTCAGTTGTGCTTATTGTGGGAATAGATTCCACCCACTTAGTAAAGTAGTCCATTGTAGTTATAATCCACTTGTGTTGGGCACTGGAATGTGGATGAATTTCTCTGATGAAATCAAGGCCCCATTGCTGAAAAGGAGCTTCGGTTTTAACTGGAACTAGAGGTAAAGCTGGGAATTTCTGTTTACCTGTAAACAACTAACGAGTACAAATTTGGACTTTGGTGTTTACATTTGTGAATAGTTTGGGCCAGTAATATCCAACTCTTAATATTTTATAATTTGTAGCTTGCCAAGCATGGTGTCCTCCGCACACTCCCTCATGGAAATCATTAATAACCTTTTCAGTTTCGGTCTCGACTAAACAACTCAGCAAGAAACCCAGGGGATCTTTCCAATATAATTTTTTATCTATAATACAATATTTTATAGCATGTAGCTTCAATGTCTTGCATTTAGATGGGGTTAGTTCACTGGAACATTGAAGATTCAAGAGGTAAGAAACAATATCACGGTACCATACTGAAGTAGAGAAACAGTCTTGAATCTCAATTGTAGGTGTAGCGATATCGAGTTCATTAATTTCTAGAAAACACTCATCTTCTTGCAGCTGATTTATTCCGAGTGCCTGCAAGTTTGATTCGGCTAGCAATTTAGCCAGACCTTGGCCCTTAATGAGTTTTTTTGGTTTGATTTCCAGATCGAACTACTGAATCTTAGCTAGCCATCTACCTCTTCTTCCATCACTATCCGGCTGAACTAGTATATCTTTAACAAAACTTGTAGGGACATAGGCTATGATCTTCAAGTGTAATACGTATGTTTTGAAACCCTTGAGGGAATTCACCATTGTGTAAGCTTGTTTTTATAGTATATTATATTTCAACTCAGCATCCCTCGGACTTTTACTGAAAAATTCAATAGGTTGTTCAAAACCCTCCTCGTTTTCTGTAGCAATATGGCTGTGATAGTGTGTTCGGAAGCAAAGGAAAAAATTTGAAACTCTTTTGTGTAATCAGGACTTACCAAGACTGGCGCTTCACTAATAACTTTCTTTATTCATTGAAAATACTCTTTGGTTTCACTTTTCCACTTCATCTCACTATTCTTTTTTAACATATCTGTGATCAACTTCACATTTTCGGAGAAGTTAGGGATGAATCTTCTCAAGAAGTTTATTTTTCCTAAGAAAGACTAAATTTCTTTTACATTTCTCGTGATGTTTATAGTCTCTATTGCTTCAATTCTTTTGGGATCGATTTTGATTCCATATTTAGACACTATATGACCTAATAGATTACCTTCTTGCATAACGAAATGATATTTTTTGGGATTAAGGGACAAACCAAATTTATGACATTTCTCGAAGGTTTGCTTCAAGTGCGCTAGATGTTCTACATCAGATTTTGAAAAAAAAGCCAGATCATCAAGATAAATAACAACAAATTTATCTCTCTCGCCCATGAAGGTGATGTCCATGGCTTGCTGGAAGGTTGGCCCTGCATTCATCAAGCCGAAAGGCATTTTATCGTACATGAAGGTACCCCAAGGGGTAGTGAAAGTCATTTTTTCCTTATCATCTTGGTGTACTGCAATCTGATTGTAACCTGAAAAACCATCAATCATCGACATTCTGTCAGCTCCAACCACCTTCTCTAAAACATGGTCCATCTTAGGCAATGGGTAATTTCCGTTGAGTGACGATCGGTTCAGGTTTCTAAAATCAACACACAGTCAGATCTCGCCATTTTTTTTTCTTATTGGAACTAAATTAGCCACCCACTTGGAATACCTTATTGGGACGATGATTTTAGCGTCCAAGAGTTTGTTGACTTCCTTTTCTATCACCGACAGTAACATAGGGTTTATTTGTCTGAGCTTCTGCTTAAAAGGTTTGACACCAGGTTTCAAAGGAATTTTATGTTCAATTATAGAAGTGTCATAAGTTCTTAGTTCATCGTAACACCAAGAAAAAACATCTTTATATTGTCTAATCAACTCGGCATATTTACTTTTGGTTTCTGGGGACAGGTACCTAGATAACTTCACCAACCTAGGATTTACTTTAGTACCAATATCTCAATCCTCAACCTCCTCTGGTTGAGGCTGCAAGGTGGACTTTAGAGGGATGTCATCTTGGTTAAATAACCTTTCCAAAGGAATCATGCCCTTGGGGATCTGGTTATTTTTTAAAACAATCATACGATGGTTAGCGATTTTATCATGGAACTCGTGGGGGTCTTCTCCTTCCTGCATGATCCCAATAGGATCATTTTGGTTTTCCTGGTTGGCATGTGTTTCGGCAAACTCGTCTATTGATTCTAAAAATTTGTGAAGTTGTTCATCGTCCTCAAAAACTTGCCAATGTTGTATGTTATTCAGTATGGAAGGTCTATGTTTCACTTGTATATGGTACTTTAGTTTAAAAGCAGTGGGATGTGTGAATGTTGAGGCTGCTTTGGCTAGTGCATCAGTCTGTTGGTTTTCGGTTATTGGAATGTAATGAACCTTGAAAGAGGAGAAGAAATTTTCGATCAGATCCCAGACGCAATTCCTGTAAGACCTTAACCTAGGATTTTTGGCCTAGTACTGTTAGTTTACCTGTTTTACGATTAGCTCGGCGTCACCAAAGACTTTGAGTTTTTTTATTTTCATTCTCCTAGCGGCTTCTAGCCCTAACACTAAGGCTTCATACTTGCATACATTATTATTGTGGTCCACATTCCATTGTAGCCTATAGGAAAAGGGGATTACGAATTTATTATCAGGAGCCACAAGGAGTGCCCCAACTCCAGCCCCAAAGTAAGATGAAGTGTCGTAAAAAAACATCTTCCACACACCAGTGCTATATACATCATTTTTGTTTTTTTGTTTTTTCTGTTTTCTCTTCTGTACAACTTTCATATATACCTACATCAATATCATCATCAATGGATAAAATACAATTACCTAAATATTGATCCGCAATATATACAGGGTAGTTATTCGGGTTGTGTGGATCACTTACCGTGAAAGCCAACCTATTTTCTTTGTACAAGTGTGTGAACTGTCCTCCAAAAACTAGAATCGTAGCATACGTCATGTCAAGATGGAGAGAGCATCCAATCTTGGCGCCCTAGGACCTGGATAACAACATACCATACTTCAGAGGAATATCGGCAACCACCACATCCATTAGGATACTTTTCGCAGGTATCTGTAAAAGATTTACAGCCAAGTCTTTAATCATGCCTATACATTTAACTTTTCTTGAATCGAATGAATATAAATCTCTATAAGGCCTAGTGATTTCAAGACCCAGTCTATCCCTAATGGCTTTAGGAATTACATTGTGGGAAGCACCAAAATCTAACATGCATTTATGTAGCAGGTGATAAAAGATGGTTAGAGTGATATAGAAAGGGGCGACAATGTCTCTTGCACCTTCAAAATGTGGTCCGAAAACTATATTAGACTTTTCATCTTCTAAGTTTACAATGTCGGCCTGGCTTTCATTTTCTGAAAAACTAATCATCTTAGCAATTTGTTTTCTGTAAATTGGGTTTTTTTCCAGTTCGACAAGAGGTATGGGGATCTTGATTTTATTGATTTCATTTTCCAGATTAAAATTCCCCACAATTTTTTCGTTCTCTATGGTTTGGGCTTCGATCCCCTTCTTATCAGCTTTCTTTTGTGGTGAAGGTTTTGTTTTAGTTGCAGGAGATTTTTCTTTCTGTGTTTTGACTGTCGGTATTTAAGTTGACTTAGTCCATGTAGGCTGTGAGTCTGTGATGTTAGTTTTTTCAGTCTACTTTTCATCATTTTTTGAAACCGTCTCGTCTGTTTCACCCCTCGGCAAGATATTTTTCATTTGGGCAATTGCGAGACACCTGTTTCTAGGCCTTAGATTGTACTTCTGGTGAAGCTCGGCCATTATACCATCTGCAATACCCTGGTAGGTCAAATCTTCAGAAGTACTGTTGTTTATGTCATTTTCTAATCTATTTTCTTTATTTAAGGATTTTTCATAATCTTGTCTCGATAAATAGGGTTGTGGATCATCATCGCCTAGATTGTTTATATCTTCCTCTAATTCCTCAAAATCTTCGAGGTCTTCCCTGTTAGCACATATTCTTGTAAGGGGAAAGATTCTCTCTGGATTCGGGTCCTTGGTGAGAAATAGATGAAATGGGGATTAAGACCCATCAAACGAAGTTATCCAAGGTCGCAGTCATGAGTGCCCAAGCGCAGCATGCATAAAATCTATGTTTTCAGGTTAAAAATCAAGCAGGCAGGCATTTTTGCTTTTTAGTGGTGAAGATCCATCGATGGAGCAGATTAACGGTCATCGGGTAAGCCAGATCCACAAAATTACATGAGGTTTAGTTCATGGGTTCATCCCTTAGGGACAAAGTCACAAAGTGATCGTAGTCGTCCGATCCAGTAGGGATGCGTGGCATACGATTAACTCTGGTCACCATTTTGGCTACCGGGGTTTTGAAAGATAGGGGGTCGCTCCTCCACTACATATGGAATCGCCAAAACACGAAATGATTAGCCGTTTCGACATTTCGACTACTGGGGTTTTGAAAGACAGGGGGTCATTCCTCCACTGCATCTGGAATCGCTAAAATATGAAATGATTAGCCGTTTTGGCATTTCGGCTACTAGGGTTTTGAAAGACAAGGGGTTTCTCCTCCACTGCATCTAGAATCGCAAAAATGCGAAATGATTAGTCGTTTCAGCATTTCGGCTACCGAGGTTTTGAAAGACAGGGGGTCATTCCTCCACTGCATCTGGAATCACCGAAACATGAAATAATTAGGCGTTTCGACATTTCGAATACCGGGGTTTTGAAAGACAAGGGGTCACCCCTCCACTACATCTGGAATCGCTGAAACATGAAATGATTTGTCGTTTCAGAATTTCATCTTCCGGGGTTTTGAAAGACAGGGGGTCATTCCTCCACTGCATCTAGAATCGCCAAAATGTGAAATGCGAAAAGCGCCTTTGAAGAAATGTGCAGGGTCACGGCTCGTGGTCACTTGGGGTGATAGAAAGAGTTGTGCAAAGGGACAAAGCGTTGGGTTTAGCTGCAGTAGGCATTTTCGCGTTCTCCAGGTGCCAATTCAACTCGACCTCAATCTTGATCCCTGCTAGAGGTAAATAAAGTTAGGAGGAGGTGGTTGAAACCTCGCCTCACTCCTTAAATGTAAGGCATGGAGGTTCTGGCATATAGTCTACCCAAGATCATCCTATGTGAAGGCTTTCCTAAAGAATCCATGTCGATTTGATGTCCTTGTCTGACTAGAGGATCCTGCACACACTAATTTTGACTTTAATGTCTCAGCTACCCTCCTTCTGCCAAGGTGGAAAATTTCTCTAAGTATATATACTCAGTTTTTGTATTTGTGTGGGCATGGATGGTAGAGCAGAACTCCTGACTGTAATGTTTTAATGAAGCACTGGTTTTCCTGGCTATGTATCCGTATATGAAATTTTCTTGTTCAATGTAAGGAAACTCTCTTTTTCATCTGGTTTCGATCTCATACTAAAAGGGTTCATGATTGATTGATTCACATGAATCGCCGTGACTGTGTTATGATTAAGAATTTATTATAAGGATGTTATGTTCTTTTAGTGTTTCTACTTTTGAATATAAGAGGTTCTTGAGTTCAAAGTTTTCTTCTACAGGCTCTTAGAAGCTCGATGCCTACAATAGGCTTTTTCATTTCCTCACAGAAGTCTTCCTCCTACTCACCCTTATTACAACTTACTATCTGAAGTTGAACCAAGACCTCATCTGCTTGTGCATGCCTAGCCTAGTTTCTAAGTTAGAACAATATTGTTTTGAGTTTACTTCCATTCATCACCCTTTATCAACAAATAGTGACATAAACTGATGGGTATCAGGCTTACTCCTACTGCAATCCAGGAGTGACTTCTGACGCCAACATTTCTGGCATTGTTGTCGAGGATGAAGTTGAAAATTTTCCCTGGGATCAAATGACATCGAGCCTCTGATTCGAAAGGTGCATCAGGCATCAGAGCCCTACGTGATTGCTACTGTGCGCTTGGAAACTCCATTGTGACGACTCCACTATGGTGAACCTGTTGTTTTAGTTGTGGCTTCCAGAGGTAGACACAGGCGGTCCCATCCACGGTTTCCTCTAGCTACACCTGGAGCTGATCCAGAGGTGATTATCATTAAAGGAAAGGCCTCTGAAGGAGAAACTTCCATCGCTGANGTTGTGGCTTCCAGAGGTAGACACAGGCGGTCCCATCCACGGTTTCCTCTAGCTACACCTGGAGCTGATCCAGAGGGGATTATCATTAAAGGAAAGGCCTCTGAAGGAGAAACTTCCATCGCTGAACCAGGTAATTTTCCATCTCCTTCTGTAGAAACTCCATTTTATTCTTCTCATCTTCCTAGCATACCTTTTTCTGAAGTTTCTCGTTTCTTGAATTTCGTAAGTGTTCCTGCTGAGTTTTCCCCTCCTAGTCTGGGATTGGAGGGAGAAATCCTTGTCACTGCCCTCTCCCCTAAAGTTGTACCTTGGTGTACACCCAGGACCATAGAAGATTTCCCCACTCCTAGCTTTACCACCCCTTCTCTTATTATTGTTGTTGCTACTGCACAGAGAGAAGCATCTGCTGACTCAAGCCCCTTAGCCTTCTCTCTGAATCCCCCATTGTTCCCCCTTCCACCTGGAAGCTCATTTCCAGTATCCCTTGTTCGAGCTCCTTCTCCTCCGAGTTCTCCTCCACCTAATATTCCTATGGTAGGAGAAAATCCCCCCATGACCAGAATGGAGGCTATAATAGTTTCTAGGTATGTTCCCCTTTTGTTACCTTAGCCTCTTAATGCCCTTCCATCAGATGGCTACCTTAAGCAGCTGCCCAAGTTTCCAGGCGAAGGGGACATAGCTACAGAAGAACACCTTGAAGCCTTTTATAGTTTTACAGATGATCATGTTATCATACATGCAGACGTATGGATGAGGATTTTCATCCATAGCCTTGAAGGCAAGGCTAGAAAGTAGTTTAGGGCCCTGCCTCCTGGATCTATCGATGGGATTGAGGCTTTGTATAATGCATTTTTGAGACAATGGGGAGACAAAAAATACTTCATGTATTACATGACAGAGTTTGGGTCTTTGAAGAGAAAGGAAGGAGAGTTTGTCTCTTACTTCTCCAAGAGATTCAATAAAATGTACAATAAGATCCCCACTGAGATAAAGCCCTCAGAAGCCTCTGCTAAAATCACTTATGCTAGTGCTTTTGATCCCGATTTCTACCTCATGTTGAGGGAAAGGAGAGCAACTACTCTGGCTCACATGCAGGATGCAACCGTGGAAGTAGAATCTAACATATTGGATGTTGATTGACTCAAGAATAAGGTTGATAGAGACATATCTAGGAAGAGACCTCAAGCCTCCCCATCAAATTCCTCTCCCCTTTCCCTTTAGATGGACAAGGTAACTAAGGTGCTAAAATCGCTTTCGACTAGAATGGAAAGGTGGGAGTTAGAAGGGAAGCCCATGTATAGAAATCCCCAAGATACTGATAACAGAGGCTTCAAGAGGCCTAGTAACAATGTGCCACAGACTTTGCCAAGGGAAAAAAGGAGTAAAGATAGAGATGATCAGAGAATTCAAACCCCTCTCCAAAATAACCTAGTTGATCATGAGGAAGGAGAGGAGATAGATGAGCTCGACCTTGAAATTCATTGTATTGAAGACACTTCCCCTTTTCCCCATTTGACTCAATATGCATATGAAGAATCCCTTATGAACATTCAAATCAATGAGTTAAGTAAAGGTGAAAAGGCAAACAACATGCCTAACAGATACCATCTCAAGTCAAAGAAGAAAGAAGGGAATTTTGATAGCCATGATCAACTCCTCATAGCAGAAAGGCCTGCTAAACTTGCAACAATCACTACTAAAGAAAAGAAAACTCAAAATACTTCGCCAATAGCCAAAGAACCTGTCTATGAGGTAATGGAAGCTCCTAATCCTCCTTCCTCCTTTAGTTTTGACCACAAAATTCAAAATATTAGAATTGCCATACCCCTCTCAGAACTAGTTAAAAATCAAGATTTCAAAAGGTCCCTCTCCAAACTACTACAATCTGAGTCCCCCCAGCCTTCCACAGACTCAATAAAGCTTGAAGATGAAAATCTAGCAGTCATCCTAGGTCCCATGGTAGAAGACAGAGATGATTCATCCCCTTCCTTCTACACATCCCTGAACAGACATGATAAGGTGTTGCATAATTGCCTCATGGATTCAGGAGCTTCCCACAACCTTATGCCCAAAATAGTCATGGAAGAATTGGGACTGGAAGTGACAAAGGCTTAGCACGATTTGTACTAGTCATCAAAGACTTGGTGGTCTCTTTATTTTAGCTGCCAATGAGGAGTGTGGTCATGGACATTGTAGTAGCTAATGTCCCCCCCAAGTTCGGCATGTTGTTGTCAAGATCTTGGATTAAAACACTTGGAGGAACATTACAGATGGATCTCACATATGTCACCATTCCAGTCTTTGGAGGGGAACACAGGAGGTTGTACAGAGAAGCTCATCTGGGCTACATTGTTAGTGATGAAGCAAACCCCACCAATCATCCTATCTTTGCAATTGACACTGATTTGGGGTCTAGTTTATTGCAGCTCACTGATACTCCTAAATCCCCTTTTCAAATCAGAAAGAAACTCATATTTAATCACAAGATACCTCCTCCAACCACCTATGTTTGGAAGAGGTTCTTTGATAGAGATTCTTCTAGTGAAGGCACTGGCGCTGGAGTGGTTTTTGTGTCACCTTGTTAGGAAACCATATCCCTATCATACAAGCTAGAATCTTAAGCTACCAATAATGTGGCAGAATATGAAGCTCTTATTATGGGTTTAAGGGCTGCAAAAGAAATGGGAATTGAGGGGGTAGTAGTGTTCGGATATGCTGATTTGATAATCCAGCAAGTCATAAATTCTTATCGGGATAAGCATCCTCGGCTCAAGTGTTACACATGATTTTGGTCATCTTGGTGATATTTTAACAAAGGTGTATTCAGGCTCCCAACTAGAACTTTCTTCTGAGAAAAGTGGCATTTGTCTCCTTCCAGAATACATATTTTTAAAGTGGGTTCACAGGCTACATATGGCCTAGGGTGTGAGAATGACTCATTCTCGTAGGCCACCTTCATCTAGGGTGCGAACTTCTCGCAGTTGACTCTATACACAGGGTGCGAACTTGCTTTTAAGATTTGGAAATAGGAGAGGTCTCGAGGGTTCTAGAAGGGAATCTTCTAGAGAATGAGTTGGCATTCGTATGGTTGTCATTTTACTGGCTTCTCTGATTTGGTGGGATCATTCTCATCCATGTAACCATCTCACCCTCTCCTATATATTGAAAGGATTCTCATGGAAAAGGATAAGAAAGATTAATTGAAGAATTGGTGAAGGAATTATGTGAAGAACCCTGCTTGGACAGAGGCTTGAAGGCTCTAGTTAGTCTATCAAGAAGAATTGGATCTTCTTCATGCGAGTATAGAGAAAGTGTGTGTGTTGGAACCAAGAGTCACCGAAAGGAAGCTTGTGACATCAAGGCGATCAGGTTGTATATTCTACTTTCAATTAATATGATATAGCAACATGTCCCTTTCCCATAAAGTCACTCTTACTTTATTGTGTAATTCCTTGATCATATGCATAAGTTGACGTTGAATGCATTTTGTTATCTTCACTTTGGTTGGTTTGTGTTGTCTTGGTATTGACCTCACGAGATCACCGAAGTGAAGCGGGAGCAGCAGAGACCTAAGGAAGCGATATAAAGGTATGTCACTTGTTCCTCCTTACTAGCTAATTCAATGATTGCAACTTAGGGAAAAAGTCATGTCCTATCCTATTTTGTTCTAGATATAGGTGGATCTAGGGAGATCTGTTAGTGTATGCACCTACTGATTAGTCCGATAACAAAATTGGCGACCATACTGGGGAACGGATTGTTTCCTAGTTAGTCTAGTTTCCCTTCTTTTGATTGCTTGTTTTCTGGTTTCTGAGTCTATGGGACATCCATCCAGACTCTTTGGATATAGAGATTCACTTAGATTCCCTTTCCTTTTTCAAATTTTTTTTTGGTTACAGACATTCTCGCACTGTACCTCTCAACATCCTACGAAAGCCATTGATTTTCACACCCTACTGTTAGATCCAGTGCAAACTTCTCGCACCCTACCAGTGTCTAACCTGCGAGAATACCTAATTCTCGCACCCTACCAGTGTCTAGCCTGCGAGAATACCTAATTCTTGCATTGTACTCTACTGCTAGGCTACGAACTTGTTTGTAATTTTTTTTAGATTGGGTCTTGTCATCTTTTGATGACCCAGTTTTTCTTTGATCAACTGGATTGAGCTTTTGGACCCTATATTGATTTGTTTACAGTCTGCTTGACATTCTTTGAGTTGCTTTTGCCATATTTTCTTTGTTTGGTTTTGAAGGATTGGTCTCTTTCTTTGAGTGTCTTTCAATTCCAAAGCCTATATTTTCTTTAGAATTGTTTAGGGAAAGATCAGATTTATTCTGAATAGTTCGCTTTAAAAGAAAACTTTTATTTTGGGTTTCTTTGTTTTAAGAAAGTTCATTGTTTCTTTTAGTGAAAATTTTGAAATGGAAAGAGTTAATTTCTTGCTTTATATTAGATTGGGGACATCCTTGCATTTGAAGTAGCGGAATTGCATGATTCTTGGCATTTTTTGATCTTAAATTATGAAAAACTTTGGGCCATGAATCATGCATTGGTGTACAATACCTTTTTCTCATTTCTTGAGAATCTTGATATTGATGAGTTTTAAGATTTTGGGACATTGTGCATCTGGGAATGATAAATGTTTTCTCATTCTCAGAGCATAGCTTTCATCGAAATGAAAAGATTGCATATTCATATTTTTGCATAACTTTCAAGTCGATCGAAGCACCATATTGTCCACGCCATTTTCCTTTTGAGTAACAACAGCCATAAAATAAAGCGCTTATAAAAATTGATTAGACATTTTTATATTTTCTAGTAGCAAACCTACATTAGATTAG
>JZKD02S2323154.1:336009-350746 GCA_000966675.3 Picea glauca | reverse complement strand
AGGCCATTAGTTGTAATTATACCTCCTAGTCTCCTATATATACCAAGGAGACATTTTCATTTTGAATCATCTTGTACTTGAACATTTAAAGTGGGGTAAGAGGAGGTTTCCCCCTTGAAGAGGCTTATTATCTGAAATTATCTCTTTTTCAAGGTGTTGAGTACTTTTTCTGAGGATTTTCTATGCTATATTGATATTTGGTTCTTAACACATGGGGTCAAGGCTTTGTGCTTGACTGTGATTTTGTAGAAAGTGCTAAGTGTTGTGATAGATATTTTGGTTCTATGCATTTGACCTATTTTTGGAAGGAAAAGAAGGAGGATCTAGGGCTTAGTGCACAAATATCCTGTCTTGTGCAAAGTTCGAGTCTGTGGCTTAGTGCACAGGAGTGACTAGATGTAAGATCTTGGCGAATAATAAAGAGGAGAAGTGGTTTATGGACATAGCCCCACCCTGGGGTGAACCACGTATATCTGGTGTCTCATGGTTTTCTTTGTGCAGTGTCTTTATGTTATGCATTTTCTTAGTGCTTTGATTATGATGTGTAATGAATATATATTTTGTTGCTTAAGTACTTTGCTTATGTTAAAGGGTAAATGAATGCTAGATATGACTCATAGTGCTAAGTGCTAAGTGTTCAGGTTGCATAATGACTTGTTGTTACTGCATTAGATATGTCTTTTTAAGGTCAATAAACTAATGCATGTTCACTTCGTAAGTGTTAACATAATATTTTGTGAAGTGCTATTATCACAGATTTGTGTCCCAACCTAGTTACAGACACCTGCGTCCTATAACACCCCTTGCTTCTACCTCGCGTGAGACTTCGCCTACTTAGCAGGTGTTTCCGAAAGGGTTGATAGTTAGGGTTGTGTTGGTGCATTTTTGAGCGTTGAACCCTAGGTCTGCCCCTGTGCCAACACATGAAGATGAAGTTTTTTATTATTTATAAAATGAAAAATGTGATCATTACGATTTTAAGGATCTTGAAGATTACATTAAGGAAACCCTAGAAAATTACCAGAGGCTTACCATGAAACTAAAACAAATTCTCAAGAAACAAGAAGAAAGTGAAACTAAGCAAGGGACCCAATTAGAAGAGAAATAAGAAGAGATCAAGAGACTAAATAATGAAATAATTAGTCAAGAAGAAGAAAAGAAGAAGGTAGATGATGAGCTTAGAAAAATCCTTGAAGTCAGTGTCAATCTAAAGGCCCAAATTGAAGAAGCCAAAAGGATAGAGGAACTATTGAAGAATCAAGTAAATGAAAAGGAAGAGTCATGCCATAAGTTGTAAACTGAAGTTGTTGATCTCAAAAAGAACGTAGAGAAGTCAAACACTCCATCAAGTTCATGAATAGTTCAACAATCTTGGATGAAATCCTAGATAGCCAAAGATCTCCAAATGATAAATCAGGTCTTGGATATAACAAGGAAGCTTCTCACTTTGAATATAGCACTTCTAAGAAGCATGAGGTAAGTCCTTCATTCTCAAAAAGTGGAAGCAAAGATGCAAGTCAAGCACCTACACAATGCAAGGAAACCTTTAGGAGAGCATAGGAAATAAGACATCAAGAAGCCATCTTTACACCCCAAAGAAAATTCATAAGAGAAACACTTTCAAGGTGGACACCAAAGCAAAGGTATGGAAATGTTTTTCATGGTCACTGCTTCTCATGTAATGAATATGGTCACAAAGATTTGGATTGAAAAAATTATGCAAGGAGAGATGTTGGAAGACACCATAACATCGTAAGGTGTTGGAGATGTAATCAAGTGGGACACATTGATGCTCATTGTCACACCATGAGTTGTTATAGTTGCAGTGGGTTTGGCCACAAAGCTCAGGATTGCTGGAATTCAAGGAGACAGCCAATGATGATTTCTTCATATAGCATTGCAAGAAGAGAACATGTAACTTGGAAGGAAGAAAATGTTGAAAGGATGGAAGCTCGGAGTACAAGTACAAAGAAATCAAGACACTCTTAGAAGTGGATGAAGAATACTGAACAACCAGACATGAATGAAGGAATAACAAATCAAGAAAGCTTCGCTCTTTCTGAAGCATATGTGGGCTCTTGTGGGATAAGTCACATACATACATGAGGTGACCTATAGAAAGGTCATGTACATACACATGGAACAGGTCACATACTTATGGAAAAATCCTCAAGAATACGAGTGTACAAATGAGTTGCAACATGGTTTGATGGTATAATTCTATTTTGTAGGGTATGGCATGGTTTTTTGCAAGTTTTTCATGATTATATACTTTCTTTGGTACATGATGTATGGGATGATATAGTTGAGATATTTGGTTGATATATTGATGGTTGATATACATGGTTGTGGCACTTGGTTCATGGTAGAGGCATATCATGAGTGATATGACACTTGTTTGAGACACATGGTTGACATGTTGGTAGAGGCATATGGTTGGTACACAGTTGGAACATGTTCTTGGAATATGGTTGATACACTCCATTGATGATATCTTATGGAATATTGTATGGTATTGATGGAGATAGTTGATGCACATGGGTGTTCTACATGGTTGGGACACAATATGGAACATGATGTACATGGTTGATGTTTTGTTTATGATTCTGTATTCATTGTTGACATATATTTTTCTTCATGATGTATGGTATGGAACGAGTTTTATGCACAGACAGGTCCAAGGATCGCCATAGGAAGAAAATATCATTATTGAGCAGTTGATCTATGTTTCGGTTGAGTAGTAGCATTTGCAGCAAAAGCAGATTGCAATAGTAGCATATTGTTTAGCTTGTAGAGAAGATGGGGGGAGACATACCCACAAGGGGAGCTATTCTTCTTCCCATGATTGGTTGCAACAAAATGATTCCATGAGGAGATATGACTGAAATCCATGCCATCGGCATTGCATCCGAGTGATATCCCTTGTCCAAAGGGGGAGATATGATTCATAGGAAGCTCAAAGGCATCGAGACAAGGGGGAGTATCCCCAAGGAGAGTTCAGGCAGGGGGAGCATCCCCAAGGAGAGAACTACCCTTTTCCATTGATGTCAAAGGGGGAGAGATAGTCACATTGATGTGGCAATATGAACATTGATGAGGATAAATGATCAAAGAGGGAGCATGAGCATTTCCATGTCCAAGTGTTTCCATGAATGATTGGTGTTGACATCAATGTTGGTGTTGCCATTGTTGTAGGGATTTTGTATATGGGTGTTCCTTTTTTGCAAATAGTCTGTCTGACCCAAAAAAGGGGTAAACTTATACCAGGTGGACATCTTTTCGAATCCATGATACGAATGTGAAAAGACAATCATACTCGATGATCTTTTCTTGTTTTAAGGAGTACAAAAAGAGCTTAAAAGAGACTCCATATAATGGTTCCATAACTTATGTCGATAGTGTTCCTAAAAAAAATATGGTCCGAGTATGGTGCCATGAGAAAAGAAAATGATAAATATCCAAAAATGAAGGAAAAGAGATATTTTATAGTGTGAATAGGATTAATATGAAGCTATATGTGGTTAAAAAATAGGGTTTTTACCTCATTTTACCCATTTACCTTGGTGAAAATTTGGGGATCCTTTTTCTTTTTCAAATTTGGAGCAGTGATTGTGGATCATGGAACCACAGATCATGTACCTTTTAGCCAGAAAACAACAGGTTGGACCTCATATTACAAAACCCACCTTGCATTTTTTTATGCATTTATTTATTCATGGCATGACTTGAAAATTTGCAAGTTTGCATGGTCGCGACTAGCCTCTTTGCGGGGAGAGACCTAATGGTTTGGTCTCTTTGTGTGAAGGAGTAAATCAAGATTGGCCATTACCATAGTAGATTTGAGGGGTGACCAACCAGTATGGTCCTGGATGGTCACCCTGTCGACCAAAAGAGGTTGCGACCAAACAAAGTGGTCACGATTGGTCTCCCTGTCTGCTCAGGAAATTCGCGACCAAGTGTGTTTTTTAGAATTGTTTTGCAAAAAATTTGATGAGTATTGTATATGAATGGGTTCTAAAAAACAATTTGTTTTTTTTGGAAGGTTTAAGCAATGATGTTGGAGTGGAAAGAATGTGAACATGAAGAGAATGATAATGTTGTGTTGGAGGATCCTTTGACTTTAGATGATTTAAGGAACTGTGGGTTACCAAAGTTCTTCCTATGTCAGAACATGTGAGCACAACCAATGATGTTATAAAGGTTGGTTGATATGTGGGATGCAGATCACCAACATTTTGTTGTATGAGACTAGATATTAAGCTTGGAGATTGAGGATATTTACTTTATGAAGGGATTGTCTTGTCGTGGTGCCACCGTAGTCTTGGTAGGTCGCAAGAGGGGTGGTGCAGATAGGGTGGATGACTATGTGGCCCATTATTGTAATGGAGGTACACAGAAGAGCAACAATAAGTTGTATATTAATCAAGTAGTGGATTTGACCCTACGTACCATTTTATTCACCATTACACGGGTGTTAGCATCGGAAGTCACTCCTGGATTACAACAAGAGTAAGCCCAACACCCATCAGTTTATATGTCACAGGTTGTTTATAAAGGGTGAACGAATGGAATTAAACTTAGAAAAATATCATTTTAAATCATAATCCTGGACCAGGCTATGCATGAACAAGTGAGTTCTTGATCTAACTTCCGTCAGTAAGCTAAGTTTAAAAATGCATAGAGGGAAGACTTGGTGAGAAATATGAACAAGTACACAGAAGAGAAACAATAAGTTGTATATTAATCAAGTAGTGGATTTGACCCTACGTACCGTTTTATTCACCATTACACGGGTGTTAGCATCGGAAGTCACTCCTGGATTACAACAAGAGTAAGCCCAACACCCATCAGTTTATATGTCACAGGTTGTTTATAAAGGGTGAACGAATGGAATTAAACTTAGAAAAATATCATTTTAAATCATAATCCTGGACCAGGCTATGCATGAACAAGTGAGTTCTTGATCTAACTTCCGTCAGTAAGCTAAGTTTAAAAATGCATAGAGGGAAGACTTGGTGAGAAATATGAACAAGACTGCTATGGGCATCAGGCCTTCCAGCAGCTTGGAGAAGAAAAACAAAAAACTAGAATGTGCCTAAATGACACAGTTACAATAACTATAGTGACGGCTCGACTGGATCCTCCAATTCCGAGCGTCGCAATGCTACTATAAAAACTTGAATGGGTCCTCCAATTCCAAGCTATCCAGTGTGAGAGGGAGAAGATAACACATGAAACTGATTAAAATTGGTGCGAAAATTGCAGTGTTCAACCATACATCATCCTACAACATCAAAACCCTCGACTGGATCCTCCAATTCCGAGTGTCTTAACACAGAGTTTACAGAGATGGAAAGAAGCCAAATTTCATTAAATAGGAAGTCTCAGATACAAATGCATAACATGTCCGAAATTGGACCCTGTCCATAGATCTGGACGCGCAGATCCTGGCCGCCCAGATCCACGCACCTCATAAACTAAATGCGCTAGATCACAAATACTTAGGAATAGTGGGTTTTTGACCCACTTCTTCCCAGTTGTTTGCCAAAGGGGGCATTCCTTATTGAAAATAGCCCCAAACATGTTTATGTGATAACATTAGGCTCCATGGGGGACGACATGCCCCCTGTAGGCTGTCGATAACTCTTTTGCAGCTTCAATGCCTTGTTGTGGGCTATGGAGTTATTTATTAAGCCGAAGACAAACAGGAAAACAATATTTACAAAAACCAAAGAGCCACTTGTGGCTCAAACAAAATACTTCTTCAGGAAATTCCCATTCACAGGGCCATAAAAAATTCTCCACCCTCCAAATCCTGCAACCTATAGGTGTTTCTTAAAAATATGTCAGAGATTTTGAAGGGCCCAATCCAGAGGGCTTCAAACTTGTTGTGTTTGCCTCTATCCTGCATGGGTGCATCCCACTTAAGAACTAGATCTCCCAACTCGAATTCTCCTTTCCTGAACTTCTTGGCAAAGGCCTTCTTGATCTTCCACTGATGATCGTGAACTCTGTCCATTAACTTCTCTCTGGTCTGCTGCACTTCCAACAACTAATGAATTCTTCTGACCATATTGTCGGGCTCCCCTTCATAATCCTGAAATAATTTTTCTATAGGTAGAGCCAGATGAGTGGGAAATACATCTTGTGTCCCATAAACAAGTTGTAAAGGGGAGGTGCCAAGGGACCTTTTGGTTGTCACTCAATCAATCCACATAGCGAATTTGAGTTTTGAATCCCATGCCTTATTATTGTCTTCCAACAATATTTTAATGAGCTTGATCATACTTTTGTTAGAAGACTCTACCAGTCCATTGCCTTGAGGATAATAGGGAGTGGAGTGAATCAGTGAAATCCCAAACTGCTCATAGAACTTGACCATAGGCTCAGACTTGAAGGATGCATCATTATCAGTGACAATTCTGCTAGGATAGCCAAATCTTGCTATGATATCCTCTAGGAAGATGATGATTACCTTGTGTGAATCACTCCTAGTAGAGATAGATTCCATCCACTTGGTGAAATAGTTTGTTGTAGTCAGGATCCATCTATGCTGGCCACTTGAAGGAGGATGAATCTCTCCAATGAAGTTCAACCCCCATTGTTGAAAGGGTCTTGAAGCTACTACAGGCTTTAGTGGCAGATATCTGAGCTACTGCTTTCCTGAGAATATTTGACATTTGATGTAGGCTTTGACTTCTCTACAGACATCAGTGAATAAGGTGGCCCATAAATACCCACCCTTGAGAATTTTGTAGGCTATGGTTTTCCAGAAATGATGCCCCCCACACATGCTGCTATGGAAATCAAACATAACTCTTTTGGCTTCCTGTGGGTTTAGACATCTCAGGAGCACTTCTAGAGGGTCTCTCTAATACAATGCCTGGTCAATAAGGCAATATCTGATTTGTTTGAGCTTTAAATCTTTTGCCTTTCTCTTCCTGATTTCATTAGGAGGATTTAATTCTTGTAGAAAATATAAAATGTCTCTATACTAGGAGCATTATGTTAGTGGTAAACGATATGGAGAGTCTTGGATGGAAAATTTGGCCTATTGATTGTTTGACAAAAAATTGATGAGGTTAACACCCAAGGCCTTAAAAATGGATTCAACCAAAAACTTGGATAAATCATGCCCTTTAACTAGCTTGGTGGTCTTTATTTCCAGATCAAACTCAATGATATTGGCAATCCATTTACTCCTTCTCCCATCTATGTCAGGTTGTATAAGAATGTCCTTCAGAGAGGTTGAAGGAACATATGCAATTATCTTCGAGTGCAAGACATAGACTCTGAAATCTTTGAGAGATTTCACCAGGCCATAGGCTTGCTTATCCATGATTTCATACCTGATCTCAACATCCCTTAACGCCTTACTAAAAAAGGAAATAGGTTGTTCCAGCCCTTCATCGTTTTTTTGCAATAAAACAACAACGACTGTATCAAAAGAAGAAAAATAAAAGATTAGGAAATCCTTGGAATAATTAGGATTGATCAGTACAGGTGCCTTAGTCAATGCTCTTTTTATTTGGTTGAAATATTCCCTGGGTTCAACAATCCATTTTACTTCATTCCCCTTCCTGAGCATGGTTGTGATGTGCTTTACCATCTCATCAAAATTTGAGACAAACCTCCTTAAGAAGTTTTCCCGGGAACACTTGGACTTCTTTTCTGGACCTGGGAAGTGACAAGGTTTGAATTGCCTCCTCCCTACTAGGATCAATTCTCACTCCCTCTATTGATACTATATGGCCTAACAACTTTCCCTCCTTCATAGCAAACCAAGATTTCTTGGGATTTAAGGAAAGTCCAAACCTTCTGCATTTCAAGAAAACCTTCCTCAAATGACAAAAATGCTCTTTATCATATCTGGTGAAGACTGTGATGTCATCCAGGTAGATGACTACAAATTGATCTTTCTCCCCAATGAATGCTATGTCCATGGCTCGCTGAAATGTTTCCCCTGCATTCATCAATCCAAAGGGCATTTTGGCATACATAAATGTGCCCCAAGGAGTGGTGAAGGTTGTTTTTTCGCGGTCCTCAGGTAGGACTGATATCTGATTGTAGAAAAAAAATCCATCAATCATAGATATCCTGGATGCACCTGTTACCCTTTGCAATATATGTTCCATCTTTGGTAGGGGGTAATTTTCCTTCTTCAAGATTCTGTTCAGATTTCTGAAATCAACACAAAGTCTGATTTCTCCACTCTTTTTTCTTACTGGGACTAGATTGGCCACCCACTCATAATATCTCAAAGGGACTATGATTTGAGCATCCAACAACTTCTTTACTTCTTTCTCCATGACAAGTAGCCACATAGGATTGATTTGTCTTAGCTTTCACTTGAAAGGCATAGCCTCTTCCTTCATGGGAATCTTATGCTCAATGAAAGTTGTGTCATATGTCTTGAGGTCTTCATAGGTCCAAGTAAAAACATTAGCAAATTCTCTCAATAGTTCAACATATTCAACCCTCTGCTCTCTTTTCAAGCTGCTTGAAAACTTGAAATTTTTTGGCTCCTTCTCCATGCCAATGTTGCACTCAGTTGTATCAGCACTATCATTTGAGATATCACCCCTCACTTCCACATCATTGTTATCAAACAACCTATCCAAAGGAACCAGTCCCTTTGGAGTGTGATTGTTGGGTAATTAAACAATTTGATGATCAACAATCTTGTTCATAAGAGAATCAACATGAGAATCTGCTTCAAAGGTAGGGTCTTGATCAATGTGTAATGTTGAAAACTCCTCAAATGTATCCAAGAACCTCTTAATTTCAAGATCATCCTCAAACACCTTCCAATGCTTAACATTGTCAGGTATAGAGGGTCTATATTTGACTTATGTATCATACCTGAGCTTAGGTGGCAGAGGGACTCTAAAATTGCTGGCTGAAACAACCATAGAATCAGCCACAGTGTTTTCTCCCCTTGGAATGAATGATATATTGAAAGCTACGAAAAAAATGTCCATGAGGTCCCATACTTCGTTTCTGTAGATCTTGAGTCGAGGGTGCTTGGCCTGATAATCATTCTTGATTTGTTGAATAATCAAATAAGCATCTCCAAACAAAACTATCTCCTTTATGCCCATGTCCTTTGATTCCCTTAATCCCAAAACAAGAGCTTTGTATTCTGCCACATTATTGGTATATTCAAACTCTAATTTGTATGACAGAGATGTAGTTTCTTGAACAGGGGAAATAAGAACTATCCCAACACCAACACCATATTTGGAGGAAGCCCCATCAAAGCAAATTTTCCATACCGAGGTAGTTTGGGGTGAAATTTCATGGGGTTTAATTGACTTCTTTCTAAGCTGAAGAGGAGCTTTAGGGGTGTTGGTGAGCTGCAACAAAATGGATCCTAAATCAGTGTCAAGGGAAAATATGGGATGATTGGTGGGGTCTGCCTCATCACTGAAAATGTAGGCTAGCTGAGCCTCTATGTACAGTCTTCTGTGTTCCCCTCCAAAGACTGAAATGATGGCATGTGTGAGATCCATATGCAATGTTACCCCAAGATTTTTAATCCAATATCTTGACAATAACATGCCAAACTTGGGAGGGACATCATCTACCACAATGTCCATAACCACACTCTTCATTGGAAGCTGAAACAATGATACCACCAGATCTTTGATGACTCCAAGGCATTGCACCCTCCCTGAATCAAAGGAGTATAAATCATGATAGGCCTTTTTTACTTCCAGTCCCAACACTTCCATAACTGTTTTGGGCATGAGGTTGTGGGAAGCCCCTGAATCCATCAGGAAATTGTGCAACACCTTATCATGTATGTTCAAGAATGTGTAGAAGGGAGGGGATGAATCATCTCTATATTCTACCATAGGTCCTAGGATGACTGTTGGCTTCTTGTCTTGGAGATTCACTAAGTCTGTGGAAAGCTGAGGAGACTCGGACTGTAGCAGTTTGGAGAGGGATATTTTGAACTCTTTATGTTTGACTAGCTTTGAAAGGGGTGCATGAATCCTGATCTTTTGAATTTTGTGCTCAAAGTTAAAGGGGGAAGGAGGCTTAGGAGCTTCCCTCACCTCTGGGACAGGGTCTTTGACTATTGGTGAGATTTCTGAGTTTTCATTTCCTTGGTTGTATTTTTTGTGGACTTGTCATGTTTTTCTGCAACAAGAGATTGATTAGGGATGTCATACTTCCCTTCTTTCTTCTTCGATCTGAGATTATATTCGTTAGGACTATTGTTGGATTTATCCACTTTACTCAACTCATTTATTTGGTTGTTCATGAGGGATTCTTCATATTCTGCTTGAGTCAAATGGGGGAAAGGTGAGGTGTCTTCAATACAGTGAATTTCAGGGTCTAGTTCTTGTTCTTCCCTCTCCTCATCATCAACCAGGTTATTTTGGAGAGGGGTTTGAATCCTCTGATCATCCCTATCTATGTTCCTTTGTTCCCTTGGCATAATCTGGGGAACATGGTTGTTTGTCCTCTTGAAGTTTCTTCTGTTGTCCGCATTCTGAGGATTTCTTTATGTCTGTTTCCCCTCCATTTTCATTTTCTCCATATTTGTATATAGAGACTTTACCATCTTTTTCAACTCATCTAATTGAGGGTGAGTTGTAGAAGAACCAGAGGTTGATGCCTCAGATTTCCCTTTTCCCCTATCTTTGCCAGATTTTCTCCTGAGCCTATTAACTGCCAGCACATTGGATTCTACTTCCAAGAGTGCATCTTGCATGTTATCCAGGGAAGTGGCTCCTCTTTCTCTAAGTACGAGGTAAAAATCAGGGTCAAAAGAACTAGCATAAGTAATTTTGGCAGAGGCTTCTGAGGGTTTGATCTCAGTAGGGATTTTATTGTACATTTTATTGAATCTTTTGGAGAAATCATAGACAGACTCTCCTTCCATTCTTTTCAAGGACCCAAACTCTGTCATGTAATACATGAAATCTTTTTTATCTCCCCACTGTCTCAAGAAGGCATTATCTAGAGCCTCAATCCCAATAATAGATCCAGGGGTCAGTCCCCTAAACCATTTCCTAACTTCACCATCAAGGCTCTAGAAAAAGACTCTCATCCAGACATCTTCATTTTCAATGTTCAGGTTGTCTACATAACTATAGATGGAAACAAGGTGCTCTTTATCAATTATGTCCTCCTCCCTAGTGAATTTAGGCATATATTTCAAGTAATATCCAACAGGGAGAGGATTAAATGGCTCGAGTAGGACTAGAGGGTATAACTTGCAACCACTATGGAATCCATCCTATTTCCAGGGGGATTAGCACCAAACATAGGGATATTAGGTGGAGGAGAGTTAGGAGGAGAACGAATTTGAACATGGGAAACTGAAACTGAGCTTACAGGAGGAAAGGGAAACAATAAAGGATTTGAAGTGAAGGTTTTTGGGTTAGAAGGAGAAGGCGCTGGTGTGGGTACAACAACAACAACAATAACAGGAGGAGGTGTGGTAAAGCCTAGGGTAGAAAAATATTATGGATTCCTCGGTCTAGACTAGGCTGCAACGTCAGGGGAGATAGGAGTGACAAGAGTTTCCCTTGCTCGTCCAAGACCAGGAGAAGAAAACTCAGCAAGAACAACCCCAAAGTTTAGAAAAAGGGAAACTTTAGTAAAAGGTCTGCTAGGAAAATGAGAAGCGGATAATGAAGTTTCTAATAGAGGAAGATGAGAACTGTCATAAATACTTTGTTCAACAATAGAAGATCCTTCTCTGAGGAACTTTCCCCTTTTGATGAATTTCTCTAGATCTGATTTAGGTGTTTCCAAGGGTAGCTGGAGGGTAGACCTCGTGTGTCTACCTATGGAAGCCACAACTGAAACAATAGTTCCGCCATAGTGGAGTCATCATGATGGAGTTGCCAGGTGCACAATAACAATCTTGGAAGGTTCTAATGCCTGATGCACCTTCAGAATTAGAGGCTCAACGTCATTCAATCCTGGGGAAAATATTCAACTTCATCCCCGACAACGGCGCCAGAAATGTTAGCGTCAGAAGTCACTCCTAGATTGCAATAGGAGTAAGCCCGACACCCATCAGTAAACTCAAAACAATATCATTTTAACTCATAATCATGGACCATGCTATGCATGAACAAGTGAGCTCTTGATCTAACTTCCGTCAGTAAGATGATTTTAAAAATGGACATAGGGAAGACTTGGTGAGAAAGATGAACAAGACTGTTATGAGAATTAGGCCTTCCAACATCTTGGAGAAGAAAAACAAAACACTGGAATGTGCCTAAATGACACAGTTACAACAACTATAATGACGGCTTGACTGGATCCTCCAATTCCGAGCATTGCAATGCTACTGTAACAACTTGACTAGATCCTCCAATTCCAAGTTATCCAGTGTGAGAGGGAGAAGATAACACATGGAACTGATTAAAACTGGTGTGAAAATTGCAATGATCAACCATACATCATCCTACAACATCGAAACCCTCGATTGGATCCTCCAATTCCAAGTGTCTTAACAAAGATTTTACAGAGATGGAAAGAAGTTGACTTTCATTAAACATGAAGTCTCATATACAAATGCATAACCCTGGAAAACTAGTGCTCCATCAAAACTTTACAATTGGGAGCTTAACTCTACCATCGATAGTCACAAAAATGGAAAAAATGCCTCTAAATACTTGGAGCTGGCTCCATTGTTGAAGGCACGATCATGACATGAGTTTAATGATTTCCATTGACGAGCTTCTCTGCCAAGATGCACATGCAGATGATTGTCATACTGCCCATGCAGTCATTTGTCAGACGCAATCTTTGTCAGGATGGATGAACAGTCTGCCTCTGAGCTTGTCCCTTTTCGACCTTCTATTTATGGAAGGAGATGACATTCAACCACCGTAAACTACCTCAATAACTTCTTTCTTGGGATCAGGTAAGGCCTGATCAACTCTGTGCTTGGAAAACATGGCGGCCTTTCCTTGGCCGCAACTTCTTCACTGGACTGCTACGAGGGGGCCCAATCTGTGAACGTGGATAAAGATCTGTCAGGGAGGGCGATGACACCAACAATGTGAAGGTGAGATGAGGGGTTGTGACACCGGATGAGAAGTTCATGGGAAAATGGATAGGACATAGGTGGAAGTGGCATGGAGCATGGGGGTACAGGTGTCAAGAAATAAGAGGGACGAAGGGAAAGGGGACATGACACCTAGGATAGTGGAGGATGGGTGTGGTGGTGAAAGGCAGGAGGGAAGCAGGATATGTGTCAGGGGAATAAGAGAGGAAGAGTGGGGGACACTTGTCACCGGGAGGCGAAGGCGGTAAGTGGAGGAGGAAGTAGTAAGGGGTTTTAGGGGGGGCCACATGAAACTTCCCATATCATACCCCCCCCTCATTAAAGGTAGAATGGCAAGGGGGGTCCAGACTCAATCCTCAGCCGCAGATCTAGGTTCTTCAATCCCAGCCGTTCAGATTTGTGCGACACCATATCGGACCCCCCCCCCTGCCCATTAAAAGAAGAATGACCGGGGGGGGGGGTTCGGAATTGGACCCTGTCTGTAGATATGGGTGCATAGATCCTGATTGCCCGGATCCACGCACCTCATAAACTGAATGCACCAGATCACAAATACTTAGGAAACGTGGGTTTTTGACCCACTTCTTCCCAGTTGTTTTCCAAAGTGGGCACTCCTTAGGGAAAACAATCCCAAACATGTTTATGTGATAAAAACGGGCGACAGGGAGTACTGGGGAACACTTTAATTTGAGGATCCAAGTATATTATGCTCTAATGAGTCTATTCCCTACAATATATAATCGATGTGTTGCAGTGTTGGTGAATATGAAGGACTAGTTAACCAAGTGTAGGTTGGTTCGACAAAAGCAATTTTTTATGGATCCATCTTTCTATATTTATTTTTCAAGCGGGTTCCTTCATCACGACAATGGGAGGTGGTGGAAGATGTTGGGTATAGAGATCCAACTATGAAGAAATGGATAGATCTGCTATCCTGACTCGGGGTGGGGGGACAAAATTCCAATTTGATGCCAATTTGTTTTGATATTGAGATCGCTAGATAATGGCGATAGATGATTATGCATATGACGACGTGGATTACCGTGATGATCCAAATATGGTTATCCCTGAGGGGGAAAGGTTTAGTGATGAGTTCGATAAGATAGATACAATTTTCAATATATTTGTATTTATTATAATTTTAATGTTTTTGTGATTTTATGATATATAATGTTTTTTTGCGTAACATAAAAAATAACTTTTGATGGATAGACTGTGCACCAGTATGTCCAGTGGGGATGTCGCCATTGACTAGGTGAGGTAAACAAATCAGGATTGGGAGAGCACTGCATGGTGGGAGAGCTGATGCAGATCTCTTGGGGGATCTTGAGGAGAACCTTGATCATTTGACTATGGGCATTCTGGTGGCACACATGAACGATATACCTCTATGTATGCAGAGGATAATTGTAGGTGTGGGGAACCGGTTTGGGAACCTTTTGTGGAAGGGCACACAATAAGTCATTTGTTATAATGACCATAGGGATCCTTGAGATGATTAATGTTCTTTAGTATGATGGAATTTTGGTGCTTTTTATGTTATGGATATATGGGCATAAAGCCCAATTTTGTTATGTTATACGAATTTTGGATTTTTTTGGACACACATTATATATATATGGATATAGGGCTTTGTGATTTTTTTTTATATATATGTGATGAAATGGTTTATACAATGTTTGTATAATATAATGCTTG